>JANTPZ010007151.1:0-11624 GCA_025593235.1 Vachellia pachyceras | reverse complement strand
CATTCTCCTAAATCATAATCATTCATAAGTAATAAATAACATGACTTATTTTCGCACACTATTTTAGAAAGGCATGCCAAACTAATTAATGAAATTAGTAGGAAACATTTTATGTTTTATAAGTTATGAATATTATATCATTTTATAAACAATATTAATAGACTTACTATACATTCATATATAATCTAACTATATACATAAATAAATATTTTATTTTTAAGTTATGTATTTACTTTTTTTAATAAAAATCATATCACCCTTGTATTAAATCCGAATGTAGTAATATTATTTAAAAAACGATTGATTTACAAAAAATTAAAGTACAAAGCTAAAAGAAATGGTGATACCAAGTAGGACACTAAGAGATTAATTTTTCTTATTCGATTAAGGAAAGATTAATGATCGTCTAGTTGGCGGCGCAGCTCATGGAGGTGGTGACACTGCGGAGGGGGCGAAGGGAAAAACCGTCTTTTCCCAATCGCCAAAAGATCACCATAAGTGGCTCGTCAAATTATTCTGCATGATCTAGGCACTTCGCCCTCCCTATATTTATATGTATTTATATGTATACACCCTTAAGCTCTCAATCTCCTAACAGTTTCCGTTAGCACTTTTGCCAATTAGTTCCTGAGATCACAGGAAGGGAGCTACGTATTTTTCAGATTTAGATCCAACGATGATTCATTCGGCCGTGTCCCAGGTAAACCCAGTGACTCTACCTTCCCAATGTTGACAATTTCCTTGGCTGACTGTAATAATAAGAGTCGAAATGGAATCGAGGTTTGACTTTTTTTGTGGTTTCTATATGGGTTTAAGAGGGAGCTTAAATTTCTGCCTGTTAAATGTCAAACCTCAAATTTTCAGCCGATCGGTATGGGGTTTCTGATGTACGAACTGAGAGATTCTTTCTCTTTGTACATTTCTTAGCTATCTAAGCAAACTTTAATTAATAGACGAATATGTGGGCTGTGATATCTTTTGCAGGTGGCTGTAACTGTTCCTGTTAGCAGCGATTTATCTTTGAGAAAGTCTGCGCTTAAGGTTTGATATTTTGTACCATTCGCTTTGGCATTTCTATTTGGTTTGTAATGTAAAACTGAACCCGAATGCGTTTTGACTTTCAAAAGACAGGCTCTGTAAATTGCCCTTTGTAGCTTTGTTTTAATCAACCATCGGTAGAACTTATGACAACTTGGTGTAGTATGATATGACAGCTGTATGAACATGAGGGAGCAAATAGACATTGATTAAAAGATGTTTTGCTAATGAGTGTCGGACCAAGCAAGTTTTACTCTTGATTTTTTCTACAACTGTACCTAAAAGCTAAAAGGACTGAAATGAGTAGAAGAGATCATGGGCAAAGTTTAGTTTCATTGTATTTTGCAAGACAAATTCTAGGTATAAATTATGATAATCCTCTTTTAGAATTGGAACTGGGCGTTTTTAATCAATTTTGGTCCCTGCCAGCGCAGTGATGTTCATTAGCATGCTTCTATTCCTATATGGAATTCAATTATCTTAAATCCTGACTTTTCCATCCTGTTTAAATAAATGTCTGTTTTGTTATGCTACTCATTTTGTTGTTCGATTATCAACATCTGAGAGTCATAGTGCAGTTGCTAGCATTACAGATTATTTTTAAATAATTACGGTCAGAAATTGTTGCTTTCTATTTGAGTTCTATAATTCAGGTTTCTAATGCTAGCTAGCAGCCATACAATTTAAACTTCCAGGAGAAATCATGGGCAAAGGTATTGACTCTGGAGTTGAAATTGAACAATCTGCGCTCAAGGAATAATCCTCTGATATGCAAGTCAGTGCAACAAGCAAGTGTACCTAAAGTTTCTGTCTCCCCATTAATATTGGAAGATGACCCCGAGCCTCCTTTGAATTTATACAAGCCCAAACAACCCTATACAGCAACAATTGTTTCTGTTGAGAGGTTGGTGGGCCCAAAAGCTCCTGGGGAAACTTGTCATATTGTGATCGATCATGGTGGAAATGTTCCATACTGGGAAGGTCAGAGTTATGGTGTTATTCCTCCCGTAAGTTCCTTATTCTATTGATAGTCATCTAATGCTTCCTTACTTGCAACTGATATATCTAACTAATAATGTGCATGGGGCAACAGGGTGAAAATCGAAAGAAACCTGGGGCTCCTCATAATGTTCGACTTTACTCGATTGCTTCCACTAGGTATGGAGATTTTTTTGATGGCAAAACAGCCAGCTTGTGTGTGCGTCGTGCTGTTTACAATGATCCAGAGACAGGAAAAGAGGATCCTTCTAAGAGTGGAGTATGCAGCAACTTTTTGTGCAATTCAAAGCCTGGAGACAAAGTGCAGATTACAGGTATCTTATCGTATCTTATCTTAATTGGTCAAAGGTCAAAGTCCCACTAGTTGATTTAATTCTTACATTCTTCAAAAATTGTATCCCCATGATTTCATTGTACTAGGTTTTGAACGTCTTAATTCTTCTGTACTTGCTTAGTTGTCCTGTGATTCCTGCTACCTAGGCACACTTTACAATTGCCAAAAGATGTACAAAAGCTGTGGATAGGCTTTGTCATTGCCTGAAGTAGTGCCTGCAAATAATCTTGCACTAGGCACTTCTATGAGAATCTTATTAGTGGAAATTCTTGAGAGCTATTACTTGTGGGTTAATCCTCTGGACTTCTGTTTAAGGCTTACTTTGCCAGTGAAAGTGATGAATGATTTAAATAATAGATAGGAAAATTGACAATATGTGAGATAAGCTTTCCTAATTCCCTTGGTAAACAATTACTGGAGCTCAAAATCTGGCAAACTTGGTGACTTGTTAGTATGCTTGAAGTTGCTAAACTAAGGGCCTTATTTCTACATAATAGTGGCTCAATGGTCTGGAGCATGGTAAAGAAATGGGAAAAGGACAAATATAATAACAGAAAGTGTATGGGCCGTTTATGAATTTGCTTTTAATAGGCTTGGTTGTAGTGCCTCTCACAGATGAAGTTCTGTGTAATTATTGTGCCCTACCAGTTTTTTCTTTGTGCAGTTTAGAAGTCCTTGTAAAGGCCATTTTTTTCCTCCCCCGAACCATCACCCCAAGATTTTCCTCTTTCTTGCAATGTTCTTTAAATATTTTTTGCTCCAGTTGTTAAAAATTCCAAAAATGTTTTTATCATCAAACCAATTTTCTGTGATCTTTGTATAAAATTGATATCTGAAACGACTGCACTATTATGTTATTATTAGCTGGTTTTCTAGGCTTTACTTACTTCTGGTAATAGAGCTGCTAATTCACGTCTGAAATGCTGATAAAATCATTTGACAATATGTGCAACAAATGACACGTAGGAAGATTTGATTATCAGCTTATATCATTATCAAGAGTGGTAAAAATTGTTATTGGCTAGGAATTTAGTCTTTCACACTTTTTTTGGCAGGCCCCTCAGGGAAGATAATGCTTTTGCCTGAGGATGACCCACATGCTACCCATATAATGATTGCTACCGGCACTGGAGTTGCTCCTTTTAGAGGCTATCTCCGTCGAATGTTCATGGAATCTGTCCCTACATTCAAATTCGGGGGTCTAGCATGGCTTTTTCTTGGTGTGGCGAATGGCGAAAGCCTTTTGTACGATGATGAATTTTCCAAATATCTGAAGGACCATCCAGACAACTTCCGCTACGATCGTGCTCTTAGCAGAGAGCAGAAGAATAGGAGTGGCGGCAAGATGTATGTTCAGGACAAGATTGAGGAATATAGTGATGAAATCTTCAAGCTCCTGGACAATGGTGCTCACATATATTTCTGTGGTCTTAAAGGAATGATGCCTGGAATCCAAGAAACCTTGAAGAGGGTTGCTGAGCAGAGAGGAGAAAGTTGGGAGGAGAAACTTTCACAGCTTAAAAAGAACAAACAATGGCATGTTGAAGTCTACTGATGTTCTGTTTTGCTGAATATTCACGTAGGTATCCCATGGATTATTTCAAGGAGAAAACTTAGGTGCTGAAAGTTGTCATATCATCTTTCGATATAATTATGACGTGGATTTTCCATTGAATGAATTAATAATAATACGACTGTGTTGTAAGGAAGAAAACGTTTTTTTTTCCTTTTTTGCCAAAATGTCCACATGCTGTAGTTTATTGAGAAAACTGATAACAAACTCCTAAAGACTTTTGTAGTCTTCTTTATTTTCAATAAATTCAATGAGTAGTTTGCATTCATGATAAGAATTATTACTTGTTGATAGAGATTATTTTCTTGATGAGTACATGACTGGAGACCCAGTCTGTAGTGGTGGTTATGAACTTCTTCTACTTGGTTCTACTGTCTGTTGTCTTTTTATTACGCTAAGCAATCGGCAATCTCCACAAGGAATTGAACCATTGAAGCAAGACCTTTGATATTGATAGCATGAAACTTTAGGAACTGTTACGAGAAGAAAGTGGCATATGCTCTAAATGGGCTTTGAAACCCTTGAACAGTCTGCTCTCCTCGCCAAGTTTATGAGCTTGAATAGCTGAATGTTCCAGGTTGGTTTAACCCCTGGAAACCAGTTTAAAATTTAAGCTTCGGATCGTAAGTGTGTTCCTAAGCTTTTGTTTGAAAATGGATTTTGCCTCCACAACTAGTGGCGCCTTCAGATTTTGTATAAAAGTAAATTCCGTGTGCCAAGTGATGAGGACGTACTCTTTTTCACTTGCTTGGTTCATACCATAGGCTCTCAGAAGAATTTTTGTTTCTGAACTTAACAATTTATATCCCATGTTGAAATAATTGTGTGGAGACTCCATCACACGCATGTGTTTGTGCGAGTATGCATTTCTATAGAGACTTGAATTTGAGGCTTGAGACTCTTGGAATACAGACAAGGGACAACTCATCAGCACTCAGCAGAGAGAAACCACGAGCTCAACAGTAAATACATCATAAGCCTCAGCTCAAATCTTATTTTTCACTTTTTTACTTGTTTACTTTTCATCTTTTGACTAGAAATTAGCTTATCATTTACTACATTAAAATAACCAAGATTCAAATATCTTGGGCATCTCATTTAATTGGTTTGAGGGAATTTGCGACCTGGGACTAAAGTCACAGATTATTTTGACACTTTAAGATTGCTTGGAATCAATTTAAAATTTTTGGATAAAGCAAAGGATAAAAACTCTAAATTCTAAATTAACATTTCAGAAAAGAAAGAGCAAAAGCAGGACGAACAGGGAAAAGACAAAGAACAAGCGAAACGCAACAAAAGATGAGAGAAGAACGATATTCTCGCGGTTCGCCCTCCGAGGAATCTCAACCTGAATCGACGCCGCATTCATCGCCACCTCCCTTACTTATTTTCTCCTCCACACTCTCCTGCTCTGCCACCCCCCGGCTCGCAAGCAAGCAGTGCATGATTTTTCAGCAACTGTTCCACTTCTTCATGGCTTCACTCACGGGATTCGTCGCCGCCGCAGCCGTCTTCGGACTCATCTTCGCCGGATTTTCGAATGGGAAGGAGCTCCGGCCATCAGAGCATGGCCTTGAGTTCCAGAATTCGCCATCGGCATGGCTGAATTATTCATCGGGTATGAGATCGTTCTTCAATTCCTCGCAGGTGTCCAATTCCTCGGATATCATGACGATGCCGAGGGCCACCAATTCCAGCGATTCATCGCCGTCGACCTGGTGGAGCAGCACCGACAGCGGCGAGAGGAGCCATGTGAGGCAAGCTCTAGTGATCGCCAGCTTGGTATGTGGAGTGACAGGTGTCATTCTGTTAGTGGCTACGGGTTTGCTTTTACTCTCAAGGCACCGAAAGCATAAAGCAAACGAAGCTTGCGGTGACAAAGATAGCGACAAGCTACAGTTAGCGGTAAGGAATGAGGATCCCTGAATTGTCTACCTACTCATATAATTTTCCCGTTACTTCTTGTTGCAGTAATTCCACATTGTAAAGAGTAATGGTGTAAATTTAGTCAATGCTAGTACTATTAATCATTATTGAAAGGTGATTAAATGTTTCGTTAAATTAATTCACTTCTTTTTTGCCAGAAAATTAACACTATGACTCCTGTTTGCCGTGCTAAATTGTACTGTGTCTCTAATTTTACCCAACATACATCTACAAATCAATTCTTCCATGTTTGCCTTTTTCTAGTAGTGGAAAATCCTAATGGCAAAATTAAAAGAAATTATATAATTAAATACTGTCTTATATCCTCGGCTTTAGAGTATTGAATCTAAAACTGACCAGGGTATAATTTTAAATTAATAATGTGACAAACATATGGTTTAATTTAATAGCCACGTAATTATTTTAAATTTGTGGCATTGTAATGTATTAATTTAATCAGACAATTTCACGGTAAAAATATGAAAAATTGCCCTTTCTATTCTTTAATATATATATATATATATATCTGTGTGTGTGTCTGAATGAACAGGCTTTCAGAGAAAGAAATCAAACCATAACACATATTTCACCATCTTAATCATAGAGTACTCCATATACCAAGTATTCATAAACTAAGTATTGGTTAAAAAAAGAACCTATTTATCAAATACTAACTACAATGGACACACCAAAAAAAAAATATAAGAGAAAGAATTAGTAGCCACAATGTAGACAAGTTAGGAGTATGTAAACAATGAAGTGTAATCCTGGGGAAGTGTTACAAAGTACGGTCTTACATTCGTCAATTCATACTGAGGGGGGAATATACAACCAAGCTTAATTAATTAAATAAAATAATGATTCAACAGTAACGAGTACTAAGATTAATGTACCTATCGATCAAGAGGCAACCATTCAAGCTGTACATGTAATTCTCCAGATTCAACATTCTGGAGCTTGAGAGCCATTTTCTGTAAAATCTTTCCATTAGCAATATTGACTAAGCTATCCTCTATGAGAGCATTGTCATCAGACTTGAGCCATTTCCCAATCTGCATATTGCCAAACATTTCTGCATTTCCAAATGCAATTGCTGAAGTTATCATAGGCTGCAGATCAATCTCTGCCTCTCCCATTATATCATCCGCCGATAATGTATCATGATCATATACTTGCTGTAATGCAGTCAATTTCATAAGAACATAAACCCACAAATCAGAGAATCATTTAAAGCAGGAAAAGGTAGTTTTGGAAATTTGGGGAATGTCCCTCACTGAATAAAATTTTTAATGGGAGTTTTCCTCAATTTCCCCAAAAAGTGTCCCTATTATTCACCATGTGGAAACTCAAACTTACCAATTTCAATGATCCATATTCCTGGGGAACAGATAGCATGAGTTCCTCATTCCAGACTGGATTCAAGTTACTGTTTATTACCCCTGTCCGAACTATCTGAAGGCAAGTATCACCGAAGTCATTTTCAGAAAGATGATTATCACCGTCAATAATGAAATCCTTTTGGCTATAGATAAAAGACGAAGAGCAATAGGTTCTTAAAGCTGCGGTTACAAGAAAGAATGATGAAAAGAACCTGTCGGCCAAGTTTTAAGACGACATATGGATCACTAGACATCATATCTCGAATAGCTAAATTTGTGCCTTTTTCCACTTTCACCTTCAGCAACCCAATAAATTCCACCATTCCTTCCTGCTATCACTTTCAACATCAGAAAAAATCCCACGAAATCACTCATATGATGCTGTTGCATAGACATTGTTACCAAAGAATAAAGTTGGATGCATGATCTTAAGTAAATAAACTTTACTTGTAGGGGACAGCGATCTAAATTTGTATCAAATCCTACCAGCAGAGAACCTTTTTTTTTAAATAGCCAACTACAAGTAGAGAATCCAAGGAACCAATTTATTAAAATAAAAACAATAATCACCGTTTTCTGTGGACCACTAGTGGTTTGGGAATCATCCGTAAGTTTGATGGAATTTGACTCTTGAGCGCTTTTTCCAGATGCAATGCGCAAACCAGGTTTCAAGAAGTCTTGAAGCTCGTACTTGGATCTGCAGCCAAAAATTGACAAAAGTTACATAAGCCGTGATCTGACAGGTACTATGGTGCCATTACGCATGGTCCCAAGTCCTAACAATATGCACCCAATAACAATAGGCAGAGGAAAATTATATAATTGGGCAAGATGAAAGGGGGAATGAGCAAGGTTTCATAGCAATTATGCTGAGAATGGCAGTGATGGTGCCAGACCCTTGGTTTGTGGGGGCAAAAAAATTGTCTATGGGCCTAGAATATCAAATGCAAGAAGCAAGAGTTTGGAGGTAAAAATTAGAGAACAATACATGCCATGAGGGTTAAATTAGGGTTAAAGTTTGGGTAATTGGAATTGATATTACAAAGTGACAGCGAAATTGATGATAATATCGTGCATAAAAAAACGAGTTGAGTGATTAAAAAGGAGATAGACATTAGAAGTCTTATGTGAGCAATGTATCTACCAAATTTAGAGGGAAGTTTGACCAAGCTACTACAAGCGATGCTGTATGTTAACAAATATTGGGTAACCGGATGATATAATAGATTTGAAAAAAAAAATGATATTCTGCTCAAGGGATGCATGGGACAATTCCCTTTTTATTTTCGAGCATCACTAACCGGATGAAATTTGCACGCAGTTCATGACTGGCATCTGGTGTGGGCTTGCTATATCCTTCCGGAATATGAGCCTCATAAATTTTATTAGCAGAAGCATTTCCTCCAACTTCAATCATTGCATATATTTCATCATCTGACCATTCATCCAATGTCACGGACAAAATCTGAAAATTAAACATAATGTAGGGTAGAAGAGATAAACAAATTCAGCATTTATCTGTCTTGGAACTAGGCAAGCATATCTGATAAAAAAACAAATAAGGTGACAACATATGATCCAATATCATGCTAGCCAAAAAGAAAGAAATTAAGATAGCATATGTTTTGAGAAGAGACTCTCTCTCTCTCTCTCTCTCTCTCTCGTGCACTCTGTACCAAATGGTATCAGAGCCTTTAATACCAAATTGGTTTTCTAAATTAGAGTCATTCTATCATATATTTTAAAGAAATATGTATCCAAATATCTCATTTGTGCATTCCTTTCACCTACCCAGTTGAGAGCATTTTTTTATCCATAATGGGATATAGGAGTAAAGCATGTCCAGATGTCCCACAAGCATCATAAGTCACACACACACACACACACAGAGCTTTGACAATGTGATATCAGGGAAGTCTCTAGGGCTGAATGAGAACCAAAGATAATCTCTAAATATTTCCACCCTTAAAAATTTGTCGTCCCTAAGCTACCAACAATCATCTTGACAACAACCAGACAATCTAGGAATGATTACCTTCGATATATGAGTTCCAAGGCTTCTGTGTATGCCGCAACATTTTAAGCAAATAAAAACTCCAATATTAGCTGACCTGAAAATGGAGTTAGAACATACTAAGAGATTAGTTACTATGATGTACGAACAACCCATAAAACTTATGACTGACAAGGGAGCAATACTTACGCCCACTTGGGATCTGGGGCATTACAATCCGCACAAAAACGATTGTCTTTTTGAAGCAATAGGTCTTTCAGCCTTCTTTCCCCTGGAAAAAACCTACCAATTACTCAACTTCACATGAAAACCAGATAGAAATAGCTTTTAGGAACCCCATATTCATATACTATTGATGTTCTTAAGAATCCTAAGCTAATTTGCTGTTCCAAGCTACTTGACAGACAAAGTATTTTCCGGATAACCATACAGACAAAAGATGAAACTCTTTAAAACTTTACATGCACCTAAAGTGTAAAACAAGCTAAAGAATCTACAAGTGAAGAAACCAGGCAAAAAAGGCAGCTTCTTCCATCCTCAAAGCCAACCGCCCCACCCCCAAAAAAAACAAAAGGACAGGATGAAAAAACTTCATAAACACAAACTATCACAGAAACTTGATTCCAAGTCACAAAAACAAATTGGAGTGCAGATCAAGAATCCCACTCGGTGGAATAGCTGAAAAGTTTTATTAGAGAAAAAGCATAATATCTTCTTACTTCAAAACACCACATTAGTTAATTCTATACAGTAAGGTATCAAAAGCATACCCGAGGCAGCCCTCCCAACTCCCGTAAGATTATTATTCATTACTGTGCTTGAAGCTCACAAGTCACAAACACCCAAAGTGCAGCGTCTTTAATAGTCGAACAAAAACCAGAGAGAAAACATGAAAAGGGAAAAACATCAGAGAAATCTTATTATGCGGACTTAACAAATGAAACAGAAACTTAAGTAGATAAGAGGCCTTTTTTTTTCCAGAGACAGAATAAGATGGCAAAGACGAAAGCGATATTAACTGTAATGCAGGAAACAAACACCATCTTTTGACTTTTTGCATTTTCTTTTTCCAAATAGAACATTTCCAAGATAATCAAAATGCGAACGTAACCCAACTCGTAGAATTTGTTCTCTTCCGCAACCAAACATCATTTGGCGGAATTTTTTAGCTATGACGGATAAAAAAAATGCGATTGGTAGGTAAAAACATGTATTTTTTATCAAACTATCAGAAATACTGGATTTCAAGGTAGTGATCAAATTCGCCGAAGAGAAGACAATCATAGGTTGCGTTTGCATAGAATGAATCTTATAAAAACAAATCGATGAAGGAACAAAGACATTTGAGAAAAAATGCTACTGGAAACGGCTGTGACATTAGAATAATGAAGAAAAGAGAGATGAATTACCAGTGAATCAGGAACGGGCGACGGAGGAGAGATGCGAGGGAGTGATCCTGGTTTCCTTCTGACGCATAATAGGAGTTGATGAAAACCAAGATAATATTACTAATTTTTTATTATTTGTTACTTTTAACGCGGTAACAAAAATGCAATTCAACGTAAATATATGAAGAAGATTATCTTATTTTATAAAAAAATACTGTTAATCGTACTTTTAAGGAGTTCAGAAGCTCCTCCAGACAAAACCAGGGTGTGTTTGAGGGATTGAGGCCATCAGGAATACCCTAGGAATATCCTAGTAATTAAATTGACATAGTGTGTGTTTGAGAATTCTATTAGAAGAAATGAGTTTATATATTCTGATGTATTTTGCGAAAAAACACAACGTGCGTTTGACTTTTTCAAACGTTGTCACAAATAAGCCTATTAATTCACTAACTTGCATTTTAAGTGAGATAATTAACCATTAATAGGTTTATTGTTTTCCCCCCAAATATCACAATATCAAGCTGCAAATAATATTTTCTATCCTCAAAACTTTTTTAAACATAAAGTTGTAAAGTAGCAGGCACATGAAATACATGACCTAATCATGTTTTTTTTAAAAAAAAATCTTTCGCTTTTTAGAAAACAATCAATCAGATAAAATTGAGCGAATGCCTAGTGCCAGCTCAGTTGATGTAATATACAAGAATATGATAAGGATTAAGCAATAGATGTATGATACAATGTGAAGTTCAAATCCAAAACATTTTTTTCAAAACTGAGAAATATTCAAAATAAAACACGAGATAATATTGCACAAAAAAAAGTTAATCAGAGTTATGGGTGTTACTTTACCTTTTTATATAATTATTACATTACTATTACAGAATATGCAATGTTAATCAAGATATAAAAAGATACATGATTTTTTTTAGTGAAAGAGGAAAATTATATCACTTGAAAAATTTATTTT
>JANTPZ010007150.1:0-11468 GCA_025593235.1 Vachellia pachyceras | reverse complement strand
TTTTTTTTATTTAAGACAAAATGATATGAAAAACTAAAAAAGGTTTTAAGAAATAAGGTGAAGTAATGATTTTGACACTCATAAAAGAATAAAAATAAGGCCAAGTAGTTTAGGATTATATAAGATTTCATTATGTTCAAATTGTCAAACCCTTTTTATTAAGACAAAATACTTGCATACTTCTAAAGTTCTATGTTATTCATGTTCTCTCAAATGAGAACCTTCCAATCATACGCGGACCCAGGTATATTTGAGTGGGCGCAACTGCACCCTCTGACTTCTAGAAAATTATGTATATATTGGTACTGTATAATTTATTTTATACCCACTCATTTAATAATTTTGAACTCACTAAATTTTTATTTTCACTTGATAGACCGATAGAGCGTGGATGATACGTGATAATATGAAAATATATAAGGATTTCTCTTCCATTTAAACCAACATGTATATTAGAGATTGTTTTTGACTTATTTCACGGAGCCTTGTGCAAACATGAGTTTCTCCCTCCAAATGAATCAATGCGTGTGTTAAGAAATCCGTTAAAAAAAAAAGTTACAGATTTCAATATGTTTTTAAATATTGAGATGCTTTTATCTTAACTTGTATGCACTGTTAAAAAATTTTATTTCCCAAACATGCACATTCCTCTCACTCTCTCTGTATACGTAGAGAGACGGAGAGGAAAAGTAATATTTCATCTCAACGTCTTCAACTATTGGGTCCGTTTGGCAATACAGTGGAGAAGTACTTATAAGTACTTTCACACAAGATGAGGTAAATATGTGAAGGAGATTGTCTTGTTTTGTAGAAAAATACTGTTGAATATGATTATAAATATTTATAATCACTTTTGACAATTTACCAAACGGTGTTGCAACCCACGGGTCTTCAATTCATATACTTCCATGATGATTTTTATACAGTAGTTACAACTGGACGTGATGGTATATCTCTCCGACACTAAATAAATAAACACAATTAGGCTGTTTTCATATTTTCTTTTATTTTTTTTAAACAGCGGCATTATTACTTTCCTGTACTGTATCAAGAACAAATCAAAATCTAATGAAAAAATAAAATGCAAATGAATATATAAAATAAAATACATCTGAACGACGTTTGAGATTTGATGGTGCGGCCCGGTTAACGTAGTTGCTGCTTCCACTGCAACCATGAGGTCTGAACCCAAGCTTATCACCGTCAAGATCATAAACTACCTCGAACGTTCTCTGTTGAGTATTTCCAATAATAATTATTTCATTCGCATCTTCGTTCGGCGCAAACGCCAAACACGACACCGTTTCACTCATAGCATACAAAACCCCGCTTGGTTCCAACTCCACATTAGCCCCACCTCCAAACGACAGCGTCACCTTCGGAACGACAACAGTTTCGTGCCCACTCAAGTCGTAGCACGTGTCGAACAACCCCACCGGAGCTACCATCGGATACCTGCTTGACATCGCTCTCCGGAATGTGTCTCTCAGGGGGCTGTAGACCTCCTGGGGGAGCCGGGAGATGACGGTTCCTGAGTCGATGATCACGCCGGAGAAGAACGCAGTGGATTGGATCGAGAGAATGGTGCCGGCGACGGAAATCCCAGTGAGGTCAATTGCGTAGAAGGAGGGAGCATCCGGGAAGGAAGACAATGGCGTGTAAATGATGTTGTCGGGGGAAGTTACGCCGCCGAAGGTGAGGAACCCGACGTCGCTCTCGGTGGAGGGCATGCAGTAGGAGAAGATTTTGTTGAACGTGCCGGAAGTTTGTTGGACCATGGAGACGGGGCCGCGGCCGAGGCCAATGAGGCCAGCGGTGCCATTGAAGAGACCTTCGTTGTCGTGGCCGCAGCCGAAGAGGAAGTTGTCTGCGACTTGGGTGGAAGTGATTGTTAAGGTTTCCTCAGCAAAGTTTCCTTTGGAGGTGGACCCGTCAGCGTATGTCATGTCGTAAATGCAATCTCCGTCAGAACATGTCGGATCATCTCCTATTTGTAATATCATCAGAAGTGAATATATGATCAGAGAAACAAGGATACATTTGGTGAAAGTGAGAAGCCAAAACTAGGAGTATATAATCATATATATTAATTGACTTCACGTCGATCATTCACATGCATGTAAAAACCATTGCCAAAGCCTGGGATTTTAATCATATATATTGAAAGCTTCGTTAATCTCAATTCATTTTTGTTCACCAAATTCATACAATTAATTAAAATTCAATTTTTTTATGAATCGGGTCCAGGTTCATTATGACTATCATGGAGGAAGGTGAGGAGGAAAGGGAGAAGGGATAAGCAAAGAGGAGGGGAAACAGTAAGAGGGAGAGAAACTAGAGGAATAGAGGAATGAGAGAGTTGAGATGAGAAAACTCAATATTATTCAAATCATCAAATGTACAAAGCAAAAGGGTTGAGATGCTATTTATAAGCTTAAATCGAACCCTAGAAATTAATAATAAGAAAATCAATTAAATTAAATCAAATCAAATCTACGATATTAAATATGAAATCAAATCTATGATATTAAATAATCTTTTTCAAATCTCATAAATAATCTATCTATATATGGGATCCTCCTTTATGATTCCCATCATTTCTCCCCCACCTGAAGAACTTGACTCCTAACAAGTTAAAATGAGGGTGGGATTCAATGTGACGCTTCCATCTAGAAATCCTTTCCAACAGGTGAGATATAGAAAAAGAAAACCACAGCAAGGGTGAGCAGCTTGATGATAATGAACATCTGGCAATCATTTCCACTATAGCAAAAGAGAACGACATGGAAGGATTGCATAAATTGATTATTGAGGACGTTTGGGAAGCCTTTCCAACATATAAGGTACTCATGGAATGGTCCGTGAAGCATAGAAGTAGTATTAGGAAATATAGCTTGAGTCACAAGAATATCTAGTGGTGCATTGGGAACTGTAGTTTGAGGCATAAGAACATCTAGAGATGGTTCTTGTAGAACAGGTAAAAACATGGTCACATTAGTGGTATGATGAGGCTCCACATGAGCTGAGGGTAGCACTTCAATTCGGTTTACAACTTCAAGGTTAATGTCATCACTAACATTAGCTATAGGAGTTTTCATTGCAGACGGTGGGACAGTTGAGGTAATGGTAATTTCATGAATAGGCTCTACCTGTGTTGATAGTAACACCTCAGTTGTATTCCTTGTCACCTCTTTCTAATTTAAAAAATGAACCACATGAATTTTTGCCTTGTTTAGGTTGGATTTGATCTCTTTCCATTCCCCTTAACTTTAGCACAATATGCATAACATGGGTCAGAACTATATTCAACTCTTGGTGGAATTCAACTTCAATCTTGTGCTGATCTTCATCAACTTTATCATATTGATAACACTCTAGCTCTTTATTTTGATGGTAGTCAACATAGTTGTATTGACTTTGGCTAGTGTAATCACGATGAGCAGTATATTTATACTGGCAGTGATAATTATGCTCATCATGATGTCGTTTAGCATGCCCATAACAATCGACATATCCATAGTCATCATATTCAACATGCTTATAGTGGGGGAGCATAAAAGTCATCACATTCATATGCATACCATCGACTATTAGTGTACTGATAGTGAAGTTCATCGCCTTCATACCATTGCTAGCTTTCATGGCATTGTGGATGTTGAACATATTGAGGTGGAGTGCTATACTTACGTTGGTACTCTCTACATGGGCATCCCTTAAAGCCCATAACTCCACTGAGTAGCATACAAAAAATCATGTGAAATAGTAAAATGTGATCTTAAAGCTTTGAAAGGTTGTGGAGATTTTGAGAACTGACTTGGAAGGCTTATAATAATAGAACGTGACCCTTTTCTAGTTGGGAGAGGCGTTTAGAGGTCTAGGCAACGGAATGGAGGTGGAACCTAACTCTAATAGTAATTGATGCAGGATGGCAAGGGGAGAAGGAAGATATTTAGGAATAGAGAATGGAGAAAGACCAGAGAGAAAGAGAAAGAGAGAATAGAGGAGGGGGGATAGCAAGAAGGAGGGAGAAATTAGACGAAGAGAGGGATGAGAGAGAGCTAAGGAGGGAAAGCTCAATATAATTTCAATCATCAAACGTACACAGCAAAAGAGTTTAGGTGCTATTTATAAACATAAACCTAACTCTAAAAATTAATAATAAGAAAATCAATTAAATCAAATCAAATATACGATATTAAATATAAAATCAAATATATGATATTAAATAATCTTTTTCAAATCTTCAAATCTCATAACTAATCTATCTATGGGATCCTCCTTTATGATTCCCTATGATTCCCAATCAGGCTGAATATGTAGTTTTTTTTGTAACGAGAATAGATTATGTGATATGATATATTTAGGAGGTGTGGAATGTATACACACACATACCTATGGCAGAGGAAAGCTGAGAACATTGTGAAGAAGAGCAAGGGATATTAGAATATGAAGATGACTGTGAAGGATCGAAGGTGGGTTCTTTCTGGGTGAAGCAGGACTCAGGGGAGTTGCATGGGAAGCACTGAGTCCAAGTAAGGTCACTTCCTGTGTCAAACATGAGAGACAACTCCCTCACCGGCGTTCCCAACCCTACCGTCACGTAGTAGCTATCCGACCCTACAATATCCCCAGACCTAGCCGGGAGCGGAGCCACCTGATGGTCCGGCGACTCTATTGGCGACGACGCCGGCCTCCCATCTCCGTCTCTTGCTTGACGCTGCTCTTTCCACAGCTTGGACTGGATTGCTCTCACCCTCCCTTTGTCCTGCTCCAGGATCTCACCGTGTGGGATTATCAACGGAGGCTTCACCGACGACGGCGTGTGTTGCCTTAGTTTTGAGCATGGCCCGTGCTTGTGTACCACTTCTAATGATCCCTCTCTGCTTCTACCTGTTCACGGTACCAATGCATGATTTTGCATATGTATACGAGTTAATATACTATATTTACTATAACTCAGAAAGAGAGAATCATGGAAGAGAAGTTTATATAAAGAACCTTGAGGGGGAGATTTGCAGGTGGAAGAAGGGAAGAAAGAGCCGAGAGGAACACGATGATGATGATGATGATGATGATGAATATGTTGAAGCTCACTGTATCCTTTCCTTGCGATCGCAGAAACAAAGAGTTTGTTCTCAATGAAGAACAAGAAGCAAAGCAGAGGAAGGAAACCAAACAGGAGGGGGTTAGAGGAAGAAGAAGGAGAAGAGGCCATATAGATATGAGAGAGAGAGTTGCTTTCTCTTTCTATGTTTCAGTTATATATAGGCTAAAATTTCACGGCTTGTCATCGTATTAAAATTATATGTTTCAGATTTTTTTAAATGATAACTTTTAAATGAAAAGGTAATCTTTTAAGAAAATGATAGATAAAAGATTATCTTTATTTTTCTTTCTATACTTATTACAATAATTATTTTATAAATAATAAAATAAAATTAAAATCCCAGCCGTTCAGATTAGATTCAACGAGATACTATTGTGTGTTCGGCAACAGATTAGCCAAGATGAAACATCATCTTGCTGAAGTTGGTTGACTTCACCTGCTGATGAAGTTAATTCGTATTTTTCATGGGAAGAAGAAAATTCAATCAAAAAATTATTCAGTTAATTGAAGAACAAGATCTTCGCTTTTTCAGAATTAAACCATGATTTTAAGAGTAGAGCAAACAAACACCATATCAAAATGCATAATAGTTTTTAATCCTCAAAA
Source organism: Vachellia pachyceras (assembly GCA_025593235.1). NCBI lineage: Eukaryota > Viridiplantae > Streptophyta > Magnoliopsida > Fabales > Fabaceae > Vachellia > Vachellia pachyceras. The sequence goes on along the minus strand of JANTPZ010007150.1, from coordinate 5,755 downwards.
TCATAGTTTTACGTGGGTCACATAAATATTCTCAAATTCTTTAGAATAGCTTTTAATATTTAATATGACACTAAGGAGACCATGGTTTTCAAAAATATGTTTTTTTCCAACTTTTCAAAAATTATTCTTGACAGTCTATTCTTTAAAATCTCTTTTATTACTTTTTCTTTAAAAGTTACTCTCCAAAGACTGATTAAATAGTTCAATGTCATGAAATTATATGAAATGCATAAAGATATTTATTTTTTTATACCCTCTGAGTAAATAATTAAATTTATTCTTATTCCTTTTGATGGGGAAGATGATATAATTAATTGTAATTATCAAACCTATCGATTAATTTCTGATGCTTTTATCAAAGACTTCCTTGTTTGGTGCTGATTAACCTCATCACTGGCCTTTTGCCTCAGATTGGTTATGCATCATTCTTTTTTGTAAGTAATGATTTTATAACATTAAAAAAAAATAAGGCAAGATGATGAATAATGGGCGGGTTGGTTTATAAAAAATAGAGGTACTAAGAAGAAAGATGTAAACTAATTAAAAATAGGAAGCTGTAAATAATGTTCTAAAACTACACAAAGTATACAGTAAAATTAATTATTTAAGTAAGTATGTAATATAATTAAAAAATTGTATAACCAATATACCCTTGATTGTTAGTGAGGACATGAGATGCGCGTTATATAGTGGATTTTTGTATGCTGAGACATGAGATTTAGAAATTAATGATATTTTTAATTTAAATTCAGTGTCATATATAAAAATAATTTAAAATTTATAATGATTATTTCTATTCAATCCATGGTATGTTTAAAAAGAATATTAGAATATAACGTCAGAGGAATGCAAAATCCATCGGAAAGATCTTGTTGGTATAATTTTCATATTAGTTTTTAACTAATTCTTACTTTTACAACCTAACGTAATGATTTATTTCTTTTTATTTTAACCCAAATTGTTAAAAAAATCCATGTTACAAAATTATTATCTAAAAACACGTGAAAATGAGGATCATGAACAATCCATCTTTAATTCTTACCATTTTAATTTAGCTGTGTACAACATCACGGAATTAAAACATGTTGCTCAAGCCCTCAAGGCTTGGGTCTCCAGGCCCATAACCCATTGGCTAGCAAAGCCTACGATTATGCATTTTTCAATTGAGCCTGATTAACTTAATGTTTGGAGGGTCTGAACGTACGTTCAACGGTCATTTTCCATAAAATTAAATAATCTCCTTTATATATTTACCTTTAACATGTATAAAAGTACTTCTCAATTTGAAAGGTCCATTATCTTTATATTATCATTTAAAAAACATTTCTCAACCGTAGCTAGAATCATCATCAGTAGCTAGAAACTACGGTTTAGAAATGTTGCTTTCTACACCTTAAAATTCATTCGAATGAACCTAAAACTTATTCGAATCAGTCTCGACTTTCTACACCTTTGTTTCTAAACCTTGCTTTCTACACCTTAAAACTCATTCGAATGAGTCTCAACTTTCTACACCTTTATTTTTAAACTTTGCTTTCTACATCTTAAAACTCATTTGAACGAGTCTTGACTTTCTACACCTTTGTTTCTAAACCTTGCTTTCTAAACCTTAGCTTCTAGCAACGGTTTAGAAAGCATGGTTTCTAGAATGACCTATCATTGGAAAGCTCTTTGAGTCTACTTTCAAATGAGACAAATTTCACAACCACGGGATATTTAGACTAAGATATATCATCAAAAATCGAACATATATCAGGAATAAATATTTCTTAAGCCACGTATCTAGTTGATTTCGAACCTCTTTCATTTGATAGTAGAATTAAAGGACTTTCCAAAAATAGGTCATTTAAGAAATTTGGAGATGAAACAAACAAGTTACAGCTATTTGCATTTGATCTGATACTTAATTTAGAAGCTCATTTAAATGAATGATTTTCTCATTCGAATAATGAAATTTCAAGACGAATGAGTTTTACATTCAAGATGGGTTTTTATTCGAATAACATATGATTTATTTGAATGAAGTCAAACATCTGTTAAAGGTTCGTTGTTCCAGATGAAAAATACTACGTTTTATAAACTTTCAAGGTGAATCTGATCTGAAGAAAATCTTTAGATACTCAATACTTAACGTATATCTAAGTAAAAATGCTGATTAACCCAAAAAAGAAAGGAAAAGCCATTTCTCAGTTGACGCCTTAAGGTTCGAAGCCATCCCTTCCTCCTCCTCAGTGACCCCCAAGCTCCGTTCTCCTTCTCGCGCCTTACTCCCTCTTCCTCAACAGCAGCATCTGCAATTTTCTAAATAAGACACCTGAGGCATAGACTTGTACCTTACAAATCTCGGATTCGGCCTCTCTCTCCTTCTATTTTGATAAGCAGAGGATTTTTGGACCACAGATTGAGGTAGGGTTTTGCCTGCAATGTTTCACTATAAATTTATGGACTTTAGCTCCTTGAATGCGTGACCTATAAAATTTTCGATCTTACTCACTCACTGAGCAGTCGGCCCTTCTTGTTGCTTTGCTGCATTTTTTTACCTCTCCAAAATTTTCTGAGACTTCTATGCTAGGATTTGTGCATGTGGAAAGTTTATTGTCTTCTTTTTCGTCACGAATATCGTATTGTCTTCACTCTTTGCGGTCCGTTGAATTTTTGTTGCGGATAAGTAAGCTTATTTTCCTGCAGAAAGACATATTCGATTCCCACTGTAATATATGACTTTAATTTCTTGGAGCAGCCGAGTGTTAGAACTATCAGCGGGATTAAGCATTGGGGCCAGTTTGACTTTTATTTGAGCGTAACTTCCTTCTCTCCTGGCATGGCTTTTGGAGGTTTAAATGGTTGTGGGAAAGGGTAGAAGGTGTTTGACAGAATGCCTTATAGATTTTTCCCTTCTTTTTTTCCTTCTTGGTTCAAATGGATTAGATATTTGATTGGGTAAGATGTTCAATAGGTTAGTGTCATATTGAGTAACGTTGACATTAACTTGGCCCCATTATATTTATAGAGAACAGCCAATTGAAGAATAATAAACTATCAAGGATTGAAGGCATTTTGCAATCTAATTATAGCTACTTGTGATGTCTATGCCTTGGATCTGAAAGAAGCCTTGCTGATTATACATATTCCCCATACCCCCTCTCCCCTCCAAAAAAAAAAGATGTTATTACTTGCAGATTTGAGTAAGGAACTATCAGTTGTTTTGCAGGCAATTTGTCATGAAAGAGTATCTTTCTTTTGATTCGTGTGTACACGGGAGAGAAGTGCCAACCTATTGTTTAGAAAGTCTCAAACTTTCAAATGGGTGCTCCTCTTGCACATGAAGAGACAAATAATCTTCTCTTCACTCCAATATCTAAAATTCATTGATCGTCAGCCATTTTCGGGTTTTGGTCCAACATACTTTATATGTCAAAGATGTCTGAGTGGGAGAGTCTCTCATGTAGGTTTAACCTATACCAGACCTTTTCCTGATTATTCCCCAAAGAAGTCTGCTATTAAAGACACTGAACTTGTGCATCAAATCTCCACCACAATAAAGCTTCGTCGCTCTGAGCCTCTTCGCCGCATTCTAAAACCTTATGAATCCAAATTCAAACCTGATCATCTTATTTGGGTTCTTATGGACATAAAGAATGACTATAAACTGGTTTTGGATTTCTTTAATTGGGCACGTCTGCGCAGAGACCCAACATTGGAGGCCCTTTGTATTGTAGTTCATATTGCCGTGGCATCACAGGACTTGAAAATGGCTCACAGGTTAGTTCATGATTTCTGGGCAAAGCCCAATCTGGATATTGATAATTCTTTTGCATATTTTACAGAGCGGTTAATATATACCTACAAGGACTGGGGTTCAGACCCTCATGTATTTGATATATTCTTCCAAGTCCTAGTTGAAGGTGGGATGCTTTTAGAAGCCAAAAGGCTTTTTGATAAATTGTTAAATTATGGTCTTCTGGTCTCTGTAGATTCTTGTAATTTGTTTCTAGCTAGGCTACCAAACAATTTTGATGGAATAAAGATGGCATTAAAGGTATTTAATGAGTATCCAGCAGTGGGTGTTTCTTGGAACACTACATCATATAATATTATTCTTCACTGTCTATGTCAATTGGGAATGATCAAAGAAGCGCACCTTTTGCTCATACAAATGGAATTGAAAGGCCATATGCCTGACATTATAAGTTATAGCACTGTAATTAGTGGATATTGTCAAATTGGACAACTAGAGAAGGTTGTAAAGCTTGTAGAAGAGTTGCAGAGAAAGGGAATTAAACCCAATGAATACACCTACAATGATGTAATTCTTCTTCTTCGTAAGACTGGTAAAGTAGTTGAAGCTGATAAAATCTTGTGGGAAATGACAAGCCAGGGGATATATCCTGATCATGTGATCTACACAACCATCATAAGTGGGTTCTGCAAGTCTGGGAATGTTTCAGCCGCATACAAGTTCTTTGATGAAATGCAAGGTAAGAAATTAATTCCTGATTTTGTGACATATACTGCTATGATTCATGGATTTTGTCAAAATGGAAAAATGGTGGAAGCTTGCGATCTTTTCAGTCAAATGCTCGGTAAAGGGTTGGAAGCAGATGAGGTTACTTATACAGCACTCATTGATGGGTATTGCAAGGCAGGGGAAATAAAAGAGGCTTTTTCTGTGCACAACCAGATGGTTCAGAAAGGGTTGACTCCAAATATTTTCACCTATACCACACTAGTTGATGGACTTTGTAAACGTGGAGAGGTTGATGTAGCAAATGAACTTCTTCATGAGATATGTGGAAAGGGCCTACAGCCAAATGTTTGCACTTACAATGCTCTCATCAATGGCCTTTGTAAGATAGGAAATATAGAGCAAGCTGTAAAATTGATGGAAGAAATGGAACTTGCCGAAATGTATCCTGATACTGTCACGTACACAACTCTTATGGATGCTTATTGTAAGATTGGGGAAATGGCTAAGGCTCATGAGCTGCTGCGCCAGATGCTCAATAAAGGACTTCAGCCTACAGTTGTTACATTCAATGTGCTAATGAATGGATTTTGCATGGCAGGAATGTTGGAAGATGGTGAAAGATTAATTAAGTGGATGTTAGATAAGGGCATAACACCAAATGCGACAACATTCAATTCTCTTATGAAGCAGTATTGCATTAGAAACGATGTTGGTGCTGCCACCAAGGTCTTTAAGGGCATGCATGATGAGGGAGTGGTGGCCGATAGCAATACATACAATATCTTGATAAGAGGGCATTGTAAAGCTAGGAATATGAAAGAGGCATGGTTTTTGCACAAGGGAATGATTGAGAAAGGATTTGATCTCACAGCTTCTTCCTATAATGCCCTTATAAAAGGGTTCTTTAAGAGGAAGAAATTTGTGGAGGCTAGGCAATTTTTTGATGAGATGAGAGCAAAAGGATTGGTAGCAGAGAAAGAGATATATGATATATTTGTAGATGTAAATTATGAAGAAGGGAATTTGGAAATTACCCTTGAGCTTTGTGATGAAGCAATAGAAAACTGTCTTGTGTAAGTTTGTGAAAGAGAACTCATAGGTGAACTTTGCCTTGCGTCTTAATTGCTTGTTTGATTCTGCTTCTTTCGCTTGTAGGCTGATTTCGAATTAATTTGAACCTCAGAACATATGTGATTCAAATCATAAGAGCGGCAGTTTTTGAAACTTTTACATCCTCTGCTGAATCTGAAGTAGATTTCTCACTAACACATACAAAGACAGAGAAAA
>JANTPZ010007149.1:0-12227 GCA_025593235.1 Vachellia pachyceras | reverse complement strand
TTGGGTCATTTGTGCCAAGGATAGTTCAAGACAAACTCTCCCTGCATCTATAGAGTAAGGAGGCAAACCAAACTAGATAGATATAAGTGATATTGATATTCAAATAATGAATATCAATATCAATTATGAAATTTAGGCCAAGTCATATCGTTCATAAATCATGAATACTACAGCTTCAAAATGTCTATCTGAAAACTAGAAAGTAAGAAAAAAAATGTTGTAGAGTTTAGATCAACTATCTATCTGAGCTTGCTTCTTACAGTTGAAAGGGGCTCGAAAGAAAGCCTGTTATGAAACACTATGAGTGAGGAATTGTATTAATAATTTGAAAAAAAAAGATATTCCAGTCATCATCTCACATGAATGTTGTTTTCAGAAGAAATCAAGTTCTTTATCTCCATTGAATGTTTACCCTCTGATATATGGAGGAAAAGACGAAGATTTGAAATTAAAGCTTCTTGGATACATAGGTTGTTTAACCAGGAAATATACGAGGAATGTATTGTTGATTTTGCTAGAGTAAAAGAAAAATGACTAACCCAACGGTGGTATGTCTAGAAACTTGCTGGGCAGTATATTCCCATATGATGCAGTAATGCACAAGTCTAGTTGCAAACCTCTCAAGTTTGACAAGAAATTCATCAGCTACTTCCAACAAAACAACATTACGCTCCTTTCACCAATTATATTTCAGCTAAAACTTTAAGTTAATAGTTACCTCTCCAGCCCATTCAGGTGTGAATATAAGATCAAAGGAGAAACCTTTATCAAGAGCATATTTTACTAAAGGGGAAGGCAGCAACTTTTTCCCCTGTCCCTTCTAGCATGTGGCTGGGTAACAATAGCTGCAACCTAAAACCTACCGAATTAGTGATTGATGCCTCAATTTTCTACTGTCTATATACAACAATTATGACACTAGAACAATCAAACTTATATGCTGGAATATAAAATCTAAAATTTTAGAAACTACTGTTTAGTAGATAACCAAGTGGAATTGCTATCGAGCATAGAAGATGAGGATTAAGATAATGCATGCCAGCTTTACTTTCCTTCTTTTCAGTTTTGAATCATTCTTTCAACTAAGTCTCGCTCTCTCTATGGGATGCTCCACAAATATCAATAACAACAAAATGCAGCTTCATTGAAGACCTTGTCATCACTTAATCAAAAAAAATATCGACGGTAAATGTAAAAGGAAAAAAAGAGAAGAAATAATGCTTTAATTTCAAATCTTTAACTTCAAACCAAACTCTCCCTGCATCTATAGAGTAAGGAGAAAAAGTTTCAATCTTTTAGAAGGACTACACCTAAGAAAATAAACACCCTAGAAGCAAACTGGGGCAGTACCTGCAAGGAGGAGGGAAGCTTCAAGAAATTCATTATCGTGATGATCGCCAAAGCTGGATCTACTACCAGAGGTTCGACGGGAAGAATTACAGGAAATGAGAGTTGATTTGAGACATCGAAAGCGCTTCGTTCTTCTAAATCCCAATTTAAACACGGCGAAGTGAAGAGACGTGGATTCCATTGCAAGTGAGTGCGAAAATGAAGGCGCAGTGTTAATCTGGTCGGGGAGAGAGACAATTCCAAGGACCGTACAAACTCAGAATCGTAGAGCAAGCATTATAAAGTAGATATATATGGTTATGAAATGGAAACACAGAAGAAAAATGGGGAAGAAACTAAAGCTGAATGCATGAGAAGGAATAGTGGCAGAAGCGTTGTGTTCTGGGAAGACAGGGCTGGACGACTAAGCTCGCGACGGATGAGCTCGACACGGACGGTTGCTATCACTGTGGGTGCTGGCCGGGGTCGCGGTCACTGTAGCTGTTGGTCCCGGACGCTGTGTGATGTGGGGTCGCTGTCGAGGTGGGGTTTGGGGTCAGGACTATCGCCGTCGCTGCGTGGGTGCTGGGGTTTTGGGGGAATATGAAAGGAAGGAGGCAACTCGACCGATTTTAAGAGCTTTTTAGCGCCCTATATTTGTTATAGGGCGCCAAAAGGCCATTTTGACACCCTATCATTAATATAGGACGCCAAAAGTTGACTTTTGGTGCCCTATCTTAAATATAGGGTGTCTAAAGGCAAATCTTCGTTATTATAATTTCAAAAATGCCACCACCTTCACTTTTTACTCCTTTTTTAAAAAAAAGGACGCGAATTTCAGTAGTAAAAACTATACTTTGTAGTAGTATGTGTATTAAGTGATCCTAAAATTTCGTGGGCAGAAGAGACAATTTTCCCTAGTTTAGATTTACCCAAACATTGGTGCTTGAATATGTAACTTTTTTCACTTTTGTGCCTAATGCTTCCAAAATTAGTGTCTAACTTGAACCCTACACAATTTTTGCTTCTAAACACATTGGAACTATCAAAATAGACAAAGTGCCACTCTTTCCTCATGCCCTGTTCAGACCAAAATTTCCCAATTCCGACCACAACACACAATCAACTTCCAATCCTCACCAAAACATGTTAAACTCTTACTCCATCATACACAAACCATTTATCACACCATTTATATGATCTTAACATCACTAAAATACCAAGAACACATCTTAACCAAATAAGGGAAGCCAACAAAAAACATGAAAACTTAACAAATAACAAGATACTTGGTTCAAATCAAAGCTCATACTCACATCTTTCCCTTTCTAGAGATTGTTCTTGATTTTTCTAATATCTACACTTCTTGGGCAGCACCAAACTCCTCTTTTCAAAAAACTAAAACCATATAAATGTTGCTCTTGATGAGAGGAACAAGTTTGTGAAGGCACTTTGAGCTAGAAATGGGGTTTTGAGGATGATTTTTCTTGAAGCGTTCTTTTCTCTCCTTGCTCTCTCTAAACCAACTTTGAAGCTTGAAGATGGGGTCTGAAATTTCTCTCTCACTCTGTCCTTTCCTTGCTGGCCAAAAATGAAGAAGATGGAGAGGATATTTTGACGTCAAAAAACATGTTTAATTAAGTTAAAACATTGAAACTAATCCACCAATAATAAACCACTACATATACCGTTACTTTTACCTTTTTCTTGTTAACTAATTTGGCATTTGTGTGTGTTGTGAAATTGTGCAGAAATTTCCTTCCTTATTTTCATATTTAAGCATGTCCTCCTCCTTCATTTTGGGCTCAAATAGGGCTCTTGGGTGATCTAAGTATGTGCTTGTCCAATTTCCTTCTAAAATGGATCCAAGAAGAGGGAAAAATATAGGTTTAAGGGATAACTATATCATGGTTTCAATCAATTAGGTTTATGCCAAATTTATACTTTAATCATCCATGACTTTAGTCCATTAGAAGAACTTATTCATCTCATAAAATCTTCATTCATTATGATACTTAAATTAGTCTTTTAAAATTTGGGTTATTACAGTATGTTTTTGGGAGAATGAGATTCATGGAATCCCAATAGAAAATATCTCTAACTAGCACATAAACACGCATAATTATTATTGTGCAAAAATAACAATCTATGAAATTTAAGCATGCCTTACTAACCTTACATGCTATAAACTCATACTTTGCCAAGGCATATCATCTCACCAAACATCAAGCAAGAACATGCATATTCATACATCACCCAACATAGGATTAACATGGTAATCACACAATCAACAATTAATGGCAGTGTAAATGTAGAAGTTAGAGAATTTGCTACCCTATTTGCTTAGCCTTCTTTGGTCTTTTAATGGCACTTTGAAACTTCCCCCTTGCTCTTGGGAGACTGCCCTTTACCATTTAGACTCCTACACATAATATGATGCATTTGGCATTTATAATAGGTCCCTACCAACGCATTAATACACTTAAAAAGCTTTGGAACTCCTCTTTAACTACTTGTGGCCTTTGAACTCTAACTTTGTCAAAATTGATTCTAATGCTTCAAAAATTATTTTCTCACTTATACCCTAATTCTTCAAAATCCATTGGAATCATTAAAATCATCAAAAACTCACTCCGATTTTTGAATTTTTCTTTCTATATACTTATAAAATCTTGCTTTTAAACCACTTCCTAACCATTATTTATCACAAAATCATTCATCCATGGTTAGTCCCAATTCATGCAGTCCCCCCATTTAGGATTCCATATCCAAAATTCATGCACAACTCAAACAAGTACAAAACAACCACCAATAGGTTTTAAATCATGCATAAAGTTATTTCCTAGCAAATCTTTCATCTAAATCCCTCCATTTCTCACTTTCTCTCTTAAAAGCCATATGGGTCCAGCAGCACATACACACCATTTTAGCCAAGAATGAACTGATTAAAGGGAAGGATAAGGTTTGGAATCATGAAATAGAGAAGATTTCATGCTTGGATCAAACTTACCTTAGGTTTTTGGCTTGATTTCCTTCTCTTTTTACTTGTTCTTAGTCTCACGCCACTTTCCTCTTCTATTCTCCTTGTTGGCTGACCTTGGAGCTACAAATGGATTCTTCAAGAAGTTCTTAGACACTTAAGAATTGAGATTAGCAAGTGGGGCCCATGACTTTATTTGTTAAAATAACTTTCTATTGACGATTTTCTACCACATGGACATATTCTCTTCTTACCTTTTACCTTTAAATATGATCATGCCAAGTGGTGAAATCTAACCCCTTAATCCATTTCTTGTCTTCTCTAGGAAGTTTCCTTGAAAAATCTGCACATTTGCTTCATTAATTACGGGACCCAATTGGACTGATAAAGTAATTTTACTTTGAGATATTTTACCACATGATTAAATATTTCTTTTGCTTTTCATCTTTTTATTAGAGAATGACACGTGGCACATCTCAATCCTCACAATCTTCTTTATGCACATAAAGTTACTTTAGCCGTACAAAAAGTTACTTTATTGTGTTGAAATTACTTTTTGGGAATTTCCTGATCAATAGACCTATGTAAGGTCATGAAAAATTTCCCAAATTCATGTGATACATCCATGATTTTTCTTTCCTTGTTATGCTTCTAGAATTGTCATTAATTATTTTTTTAAGAAAACCCAATTTCAGGGGATTTTTAGGGCTTTTTCTTTCCGTTCAAGGAAACAGCCTCTAACTTTCTCTTTGAAATAATTTTATAAACTACTACCATTTCCAAGCTATTTTCTCTCTTCAAAGATTAGATATCTGAGGCCTCTGGATATTTTAAATAATTATATATAATTAATTATTAAATATCCAAATATTAAATAACTTAAATTTCCCGCAAAAGTTTATTTTGTCATTCTGACCTAAACCAGGCCTCAATTACTGATCAGTGAATTTTTCTCTATATTTTGGGACTCTATGAAATTTTTTGATATTTTGATCAAACTGTTGACCAAATCCCTTTGACTTTTCCTTAATTTCTTGAATTTCATAAATGGAAATTTGGTCCCTATTTTAAAATAACACTCGGGTCCTTGAATTTCCAAATTGACACTTTGGTCCCTTACTTTTCAAAATGACTTTTTTGCCCTTACTTTTCTACGTTTGGCAGAATAACATTTTCACTCTTAATTAATTTATAGCTACTTGTTTAGCCTTTATATCCGGTTATCAAAGGCCTGGATATTACGAAATGGAACGTAGTTTGAAGCATTTTAGAAGAACAAGTTAGGAATATGAAAATGGAGTGGAGAGGTTCCTTGAGTTTACTCAAAGAAACGCACCCATTAAAATCGGTGCCTACTGTTACCCTTTCATTAAATGTTTAAATAAGATGCAACATGCTATTCTTGTCATTCAAGAGCATTTAATTTGTGATAGGATAAATTTAAGGTATGCAACTTGGATATGGCTTGCTTGTGTTGATGGTGATGTTTAAATATATTTTATTCTTATCATGCAACATGCTACAAATTGAAGAAGAGTTATTGTGTTGATGGTGGTGAAATAACTGAAGGGCCTCATTTGACGGTTTTGTGGTATCTTTTAATAATTCCATGATTTAAGCTTTTCTTTACGAATGTTGTGGAAGAAAAAAACCTGAGATGGCATAGTGATGAAAGGATAAGTGATGGAAAGCTTTAACTCCCAACTAGCTCTCATCAATGGAAGTCAATTGACCAATTGTATCCTGAATTTTATAGAGAGCCAAAAACCCTTCGCCTTGCACTCTGTATAGAAGGAATCAACCCTTTTGGTAACTTGAGTAAGACACATAGTGCATGGCTGGTTCTCCTGATCATTTACAACTTTTCGCCTTGGTTTTGTATTTAAAAGAAGTACATCTTGTTGTCCATGATGATATATGGTCCAAAATAGCCAAGAAACGATATCGATGTATGTGGAGACCTTGTTTTGATGATAACAAAATTAATGAAAATGTTTTTGCAGTTTGTTGATGGTTTTTCAAAAGATTGAAAAATTCTTAAGTTTTGAAAGTTATGTTGTAACACTCGAGTTTTGTGTTCATCAAAACACGAGTCTTATAACTTGGAAAGTCTTTTTGGTTTTCAACTCCTTGAAGAAAACTCGAGTACTGAAAAAGAGTTTGCAAAAACTTAAGTTGTGAATTAAGAAAACTCGAGTGTTGTAGCTTTAAGCTAAGTTTCAAGTACAGATTCTTCTGAGCAAACTTGAGTGTTTAAATAAAGTATTGATAAACTCGAGTTTGGTTTTGATAAAACTCAGTGTTGACACTTTTAGTTTAGTTTCAAAAGAAAACTTTGACAGTTAACTCGAGATACTAATGAGAGTATTACAAAACTCGAGTTCAGTTTTGAGAAAACTCGAGTGTTATGCCATAAATAAGCTTCTTAGTTCAAAAACGTTTTGCCAAAACTCAAGTATCTTTTCAAGTGTTCATAAACTCAAGTTTCATTCTTGGAAAACTCAAGTGTTGAGCTTAAAACATATTTGTAGTTCAAAAACTTTATAGCAAAACTCGAGTATATTTTCAAGTGGTCATTAACTCGAGTTCCATTCTCGAAAAACTCGAGTGTTGGGATAAAAATAGATTTGAAGATAAAAAACTTCTTTAATTAACTCAAGTTCTTTTTAAAGTGTACAAAAACTCGAGTTTTATATCTTTAAAACTCGAGTGTCAAGAGCTATTTCAAAATTCTCATCTCCATTCACCTTGAAAACTCGAGTTCCCTTGCACAATAACTCGAGTGGTAAGCAACTTGTTTTAAAACTCGAGTAGTAAACAAAGTTTTTCAATTTTCCTTTCTCAAAACTTAAAGCTAGAACTCGAGGTGTATCAAAAGTGTTTTAAAACTCATGTTAAATCAAATTCAAATCGAGTGATGCTTCATTATTTTATAATTCTTTTTGGTTAGACTCTTTCAACACTTGAGTATTGAAAAGTGAAAACTCAAGTTATGTTTTGATCTGACAATCTGACAAATGATACTCCCCCTTGATAAACTTTCCGTGTTTGTTCTTAGCCATTTGAATTTCACCTGCCACAATAAATGCACTTTCATTGACCTATTAAAATAAGTATAGGCTTCACCTGCCACCATAAATGCACTTTCATCTTTTCCTGCTCAAACTTATTCATACATACCCCCACAATATTCAACCAATCCAATACAATACACATGTAAATCACACATTCAACAAACACTTGACACAAAGCATAATCAAGCCCAAAACCATGCTTGATACCACCAACTGTAACACACCTTACTTTACCTCTTTAGCTTCATAATAGATCAATATTGAACCACTTTTAAGTCTTACATAATAATTGGGCTTTATTTCTATAATATTCTTGCTTGAATTTCCAAAGCATTTTATGCATTTTTTGCCCAATCACACCTTACTATAATATTCTTGCTTGAATATTCTTGAGCTTAATTTGGAAACTAGAGTTGTTGATTGTGATTAGCTTGATTTTGGATGCATTTGCCATGAAAAATGACACATTTGCACTTAATTATAATCATGAGCAAGTGATACTTCAAATGTTTACTATTTTATATCAGGAACTCTAGCTAATGACAGTTGGAGACATCTCTGGAATAGTTCACCGCGGCACAATTCATAGTTCCCCACGGCCTAAGATCAAGCCAGCAAGTAAGAACTCTCGGGAGAGGTTCACCGTGGCGAATATCGCGTAACTGCACCAAATTATGCTCCAAATGGAAAAATTACACTACCCACTTTGTTGAATCTGACCCAAAGCGGTTGAAACATTCCTTTTAGGGTAAAATGAAGAGAGAGGACGAAGGAGGAGGCATATTTCATTCACTACTCATCTCTAACACTTTTCTCTCATTCATTTGCTTCCAAAAATCCCAATTCCACTTCATCTCATCCCCAAATTCCATCATGTGCCTCATCTGTTCATCCGAAGTCCTAAGCTTTTGGATATGAGCAGCTGAGCATCTCCTTTTCTTTTGGTGATGAAGATGGCTTGAGATCAAAGTGCCGAAAAGGGGAGTAGTAGTTTTAAACTGTATTTATGTTATGGATTGCATAGTTTCTGAGTTAGTGCGATTTGTACTTAAATACTTGGTCTCGGTTGAGCGAAACTTGGATTACTTATGTATTGATTTTACTTTTTGTTTGACCTAGTAGAGTGACGTCTCATTTCTACTTATTCAATAAGATCTTTGTTGCTCTCTTTTATATTCCTAGTTGTGCTTGATATTTGAGGCGATATTGCATTGAGTTGGATTTTTCACTTGGTAATTTCTTTATACACACTAAGTGTTTTTAAAGGGTTTCATGTAATGGAGTTAATTGCATGAAATTTCTGACTCAACGAGTTGTTGGGGTTTACATTACGAAACTTAGTGTGAAATTACTACTTTCCCTCATATTTTGTGAACTATGATAGCCTACATCATTTCCAAGAGGAAACCATCATTTAACACCTTTTGTATTTCAATCATGTTTTCATTGCATTCCAAAAACCAAAAATTCCAAAAAGAAATTTTGTTTTGAAATTAGTTTTAATTGTATGCAAATTTTGATTCAAACACGGTTTTCAACTCCAAAGTAAACGTAATCACAAGCTTACTAACTAGTGTGCATGAGGCTCCGTAGAGAACGACCCTAGAGTTGCACCCTATAGTGCAATCCTTGGAAATCACAACTACTTTTGATCCGTTTCCAAGGCTTTATAATGACAAAATTTTTTTAAATCATCTGTGGTAGGATAAAAAAATGGCGCCGTTGCCGGGGAGCCAAAGCCATTAGTTTAGGCTAGATTGTGCCTTTTGTTTCCTTGTTTTTACTTGTTTCAAGTTTGTATCTATTTATATATAGGTTAAGTTGTGCATATCATAGCATTGCATTAGCTTCCACCTGCATTTTTATCAGACTGTGCATTTTCGCAGCTGCCTACTTTGGTTTTCGCCACGGCGTAACTTGTTTTTAAAGAGGAATACCCTCTCGAGTATATTGCGTCGCGACCAAACTTACATTTTGCCGTGGCGTAACTTTTCATCTTAACGAGAGCATCCTCTCGGGTGTTCTTCACCGCGACAAAAATATACTTTCGCTGCGACAAACAAGTTGAATTTCACCTGTTTTTACCCTCTCGGGTACTGTTCGTCGTGACGCAAGTTGATTTTCACCGCGACTAAAGTTTCATTTTCCACACTTCATTCATCCATTTCATTCCACTTTTAGATCATACATACCTTTCATACATATACATTAATACACTTGCACCTATCCACACATTCCATTCAATTTAGTTTGAATTCTTTTGCTAGTCAATTTGTTTGATCTTGCCTTTGATTTTCCCTTGTATGCCCAAGAAAACTCCACTTGTGCCCTATGATCCTGAGATAGAGAAAACATTAAGGGAGACAAGAAAAGGCTCAAAGAAGAAAAGGGAAGAGCCAAGTAGTTAGAGAAGTATATTTTAGTTTAGGAGAATCTAGTATAGAAAGAGTAGGTAATTTAGAAAATCGTGTTAGAGAGATAACCATGGCTGAGAATCAACCAAACCCCTAAAACCAAAACATAAACATAAATCAACTGGGGAATGGTGAAGAAGAAAGGATAGGGTAAAACAATATAAATAATAGAAGGAGAACGATTAGGGAAGACACAACATCTGATGTGAATTATGACCCATTAACTGGTGCTTGCCCTAATTACGATGTTAATTTTGAGATTAAAGGACTGTTGATTAATTCTCTTCCTAAATTTCATGGTTTGATAGGAGAGGATCCCTACATCCATCTGCAATCACTGTCAATGATTTGTCAAAGCATGAAACCAGTGGGAGCTTCACTTGATCAAGTGATGTGTAAAGCATTCCATTAGTCATTGGAAGGGAAGGCAAGGGAATGGTTCATAAGCCTTCTGAGGCATGTGGCCAACGCCTATCAGAGTTGGGGAAATTTGAGAAAAGCTTTCTTAGAAAAGTACTTCCCAGCCTCTAAAACATCATCGATGAGGAAAGAAATTTATTCCGCACGCCAAGAGTTTGATGAGTCATTGTATGACTATTGGAATAGATTTCAAGATCTTCTTTCCCGATGCCCTCACCATCAAATCCATGATGAGCAACTAGTTCAATATTTTTATGATGCGTTGAAGAGTCAAGAGAAGGGAATGCTAGATGCAGCAGCTGGAGGATCATTGATTGACTTGACTGCCCAAGAAGCATGGGAACTAATAAAGAAAATGGCATTGAATCACCAGCAGAATATTGTAAGAGACTCGAGAGCAGTTCATAAGATTGGAGCATCAAGTGTACATAATAAGAGAATAGACACTCTAGAATCAAAGGTTGATTCATTAGAAAGTAAGGTAACATCACAATTATATCAAATCACTGCTGAGTTGAAGAATTTGAATGTGAATAGACCACAACCATCAATGGATTTGGTTGCACCAAGTTGTGAAACTTGCGGATTAGTGATGCACATCTCAAGTGTTTGCCCTAGTTGGTACGAAGAAATTTCTGCGATGTATCAAGGGAGACCAATACAGAAATGGGATCCCATTCAAACACCTATAATGAAGGGTGGAAGTCCAACCTAAAATTTTGCTAGAAAAGTGAAGAAGCTAGTGGGACAAGGTTTTAAAGAAGTGGAGGAGCTGGACCGTCCAATTCCAACATTCAAAACAATCAACAAGCCTTGAGTGTACCACAAAAAGAAGACACAAATCAAATTTTGCAAAATATGCTGATGCTACGCAAGGAGGAGAAAGCCTCCACCGCAACCAGTTCAACTCCATTACCTCACTCATCCAAAAAGACAACTCAAAGAATGATGCAAGGTATGCATCTTTGAAAAAGAGGATGGAGCAATGGGAGACTAAAGCTGAGAATTTGAACTCCTTTGTCACTCAACTCTCCAACAACTTGAGTGAACAACAAGCAAGAAGTAGTGGCTCTATACCTTTGAATATCGTTATTAATCCCAAAGGATTAAATGCCATAAATTTGAGAAGTGAGAAACAAGTAGAGTTCCCCGAGGAAGAAGAAAAAGAGAAAGAAGGAGAGGATGGTGAGTGTCAAGACTTTCCATGCCCCACAGTAACAAAAATAAGGAGTGAAAGTGCTAAAGAGGAGGCATTGCTATCCAAAGGAGAAGAATTTTCCTCACAAAATGAAGAAGAGAGAAAGGCTTCAGAGTAAATGACTAAGAGCTCAACTGTGAAGGGAAGCCAACATAGATCTGCCTCAACCAAAGGTAAGGAGGTAAACATTGATGAACTCCCTTTTCCTAATTCATACTTAATGAATAAGAAATTAGCTAAAAAGAAAAGTGAAAAGGAGGTCTTTGATTTGTTTAGTAAGGTAGAGGTTAACATTCCATTGCTTGACTTGGTCAAAAGAGTCCCCACATATGCCAAATACCTTAAGGACCCGTGCACCAACAAGAGAAAGTTTAGACCAAATAAAAGGGTCAAAGTGAGCTTAAATGTTTCAGCCATTTTTAAACCCCAAATTTCAGTAAAGTGTCAAGACCCTGGATCTTTCACAATTCCCTATACTATAGGTAAAATTACCGTAGGAGGAGCATTGTTAGATCTAGGGGCTGTAATCAACGTAATGCTAAACTTGGATTACTTGTGTATTGATTTTGATTTGTGTTTGACTTAGTAGAGTGAAGTCTCATTTCTACTTATTCAATAAGATCTTTGTTGCTCTCGTTTATATTCCTAATTGTGCTTGATATTTGAGGCAATATTGCATTGAGTTGGATTTTTCACTTGACAATTTCTTTATACACACTAAGTGTTTTTAAAGGGTTTCATGGAATGGAGTTCATTGCATGGAATTTCTGACCCAACGAGTTGTTTGGGTTTTTCATTAGGAAACTTAGTGC
>JANTPZ010007148.1:0-13385 GCA_025593235.1 Vachellia pachyceras | reverse complement strand
TTTTTATAAGTGAAAACTAATTTCAATAAATTGTATAAGTAAATAAATATAAATCAACATACAAGGGTAAAATGGTAAATTGGTTATTAACTTCCCTCCCTTCCCCTCCTAAACCAAACAAAATATCATTAAAAATCCCTACCCTTCCTTCCCCTCTAATTAAATCAAACGAGGTAACCTTATACCATTCCATCCATTCCCATTCCCTTCTATCCATCCCCTCCCTTTCCCCTCCCTTAAACTAAACATAGCCTTAGGGGCTGTCTCTAGTTGATGTGAGCTTTGACTCGGCACTTCAACCAACGAAAGCCCAAGGCTGTTTTAAGGATCAATTATGCGTTTAGATCAGTTGAGCTGAAAAATTGCGTTTGGTTATAATTAATTTGTAAGATTGATTCCGAGTAATTGATTGCTGCACAAAAAGCCGCTTTTAGATCATTACCATTGCATCACCACATTTTCAACTATTGCTGTGACTAAGGGCTTTGGACATGATTTTAAAAATAGTTTTTACATTCAAGATAAAATCTAGGTTTTGGAGAATAGATTTTGGAAAATAATTTTTACAGATTCCGAGGCAAAACCTAGGTTTTGAAAAGTGATTTATGTTTGAGAAGTTATTAGCTTTTACGGATTCCGACGCAAAAAAGTGGGTAGGAAAGAGGAAAGAGAAAGAATGAAAAATAGGAAAGAGAAAGAAAGAGAAAGCAGAAAAGATGAAAGAAAAGAAATAAAAAAATTAGGAAAGATGAAAAAGTATGAAAAAGGAAACCTAGGTTTCAAACTGAGGTTTTGTAACCAAAATAGGTTTTGGGAAAAAAATTTACTTGGACAAAACCTCGGTTTTAAGATAAAATCTAGGTATTAAAATCAAATCTAGAATTCAGAATGGGTTTCCAAACAGGCCCTGAAGACACACCAGATTACTGCATCCACTTTCCAGTTGTTTCAACCAAATAATGCCATTCATTGACGTTATCCATCGGCTTAGTTTCCACTCATTTCTTCTTATCTTCATTTTTCAGCTCATCACATTCGTTTCCAAGTAGCAATAAATCTATCAAAATGCTGAGTAATTTTTTTACAGGCAATTCAAACGCCATGAATAAGACGAAAAACACATTCTGATATACAACCACATGAATTATTAACTAAGGGGCAGTGTTCAATAACACCAACTAGTAATCTATCTGGTGCCTCTATCTTTTTCATCAATGCATCCAATGGCCTATTTACTACTTTACACGATTTTCAATCATTTTCTTTTGAATATATGTTTGTAACTCCAACTCTTTAAGAGATATATATATATATATGTTCAATTGTTTATAATAAATATTACAATATTGTTAAGTATAACAGTGCACAGTGGATATTTTGTTGCAACCTTTGAATTATGACACAAGAACTTCTGTCCTATAAACAGTGAGCATATATCAAGTGATTTCAAGTCTTCAAGCGAATAACACATCTCCATATTTTCTCCCCGAGTCTCGTCTTCCTCATGCTTCTCACCTCAAATCTGTCTTATATTTTCCTAGTTGGTTTCATAACATGTTGAAACTTATTCAGGCTTAGCCCTACAACCACCCCTGTTCCTTTTAAGTGTGAAACCCCATACATTGTTCGAGTTAATGGGTTGGTGGGAATGTTTATAATTATGGATAGCACGTGTGTCCAAATATTAATTGTGCATTTTAATTTTTGTCTGAAGAAATAGAAGACAGCTGTCTTACATGGAAGAAGCATGCATGGAATATGTCAAAAAAATATAATTGCTGTGATGAGATCTTCAAAGCGAACAAAAAGGGCAGAGAGAAACTCTTGCTGCAACAAGACCAAGGAGAGATTAAACGAAGAAGAAGACTTTCACAAAAAGGAGAAGCTTTTTAGAATTGAAAGAAGCAATTGGGATGAGCTAAAGAAGCTTTTCCTTTTGCATGGTCTCTGAGGGTTAATGATTGATATCTTAATTTGGGGCTTTTGAGAAGAAAAATGCATCGCAAAAGAGAGAAGGATCATTCACACATCCATCCATGACAGCTATACATCCAGAGAGATTTAGCTCATTATTATAAAATGTCAGCCTTTATAGCTAGTTTTGTACTCTTACTCTTTAGACTCATCTTTGCTTATGGAATCTTCCGAGAGTGGCATGAGTTCTGATTCAACAAAGTGCAAAAGAGGATTCTAGCTAGACAGCACAAAACACCATTGCAACATGAAATACTGAAATATGATAAATTGGTTCACAAAGGAAAAGAAAAGAAAGAAAGAAACTGGGTATATGTGAATTCAACTTATCTGATCAACTTCAGCAGTATCATCATAACATGGAAGGATGGTGGGTCACTGCACTAGATAACGTTGTGGTCACCACCCCCTAGAAAATGTACTACGAAACCACTTTCACATGCAGTGGTGGATCCATTCTATAGTGCATGCTTGACCATATATACACTCAATGGTGCATATTATTTCATATTCTATTGCTTTGCTAATTTTTCATTATATATACATGTGTGTATATATATATTTGGGTTGGTTTAAACTCGGGCGCATTCAAGAGAATCGGAAACATAATCTACTTTTGTGAAAAAGTCTTAAGCCAAAGCCCAAAACATGCCTTGTAAAGATGGGATTGATTATATAAAAGTGTAGTTTATTCAAATTTCATAGAGACTCGTCACTTCGTCAGACACCATCATGGTGGGCTGTGAAAGTGTGCAGTGTGCAGCCGTCATGTTAGATTCAAACTGGAATCATTACCCTGAAAAAAGAAAGATCAATGAGTCTCCGTGAAGGAAGAAATCTAATGAATCGCAGTTAGCATTTATTCAAAGAAAATCTTAATGATTAATTATTTATGTAATAATGATTCCGTTGTGGATGGATGAATGTTTGTCTGTTTGTCTGCAGGTCGCTAGCTTGGTGACTGTATTATTATTAAGATAATCGGAATGTCCATTTTGACCGCATGATTAGGTCGCCCCCAGACTGAATGATTTCTTCAAGTTACTGAAATGGATAATAAAACTTTGATCAAAAAAAGAAATGAATAATAAAACAAAACAATATAATTAATCATATATGTGACCTCTCCTTTCTGTAAACATTTCATACGTGTATATATAGGATCCATTGACATGGTTCACGATAGCTTTATATTTTTTTAACTTAAGGCCTTGTCATCAACTCAAATACTGGGTATGTTTGGACCACTAACACCATACTAGAGAATTCTAGAAAAATACCTTTAAAATTATAAAAAAATAAATTAGGTTTCGAATTTCTATAATCCCAAAGTAAAACGTTTAACTAAACAGGAATTTCAAAATGTTAGGGAAAAACTACATTACCCCGAGTTAAACTGAAAATGAGAACTTCCTTTGAACGAGTTTTCAAAACTAATTTTTATTATTGTCATTCCCTACTCTAATTATGTCGATAGAGTTCATTCGAATAAGTTATATAATTCATTCGAATGAGCTTTCAAAAATTTCAATAGTCATGTTAAAGGTTCATTTGAATATCCAGAATGTTAAGATTTCATTTGAATGGGTTACATAATTCATTCAAATAAACTTTTAAAACCAATCTCCATTATTATCATTCCTTATTCCATTATTGTAATTTATTATTCCATTATTGTCATTCGAATGAGATTGGTTTTGTTTATGAATAGAAGTGGTTAATAGAGAATGACAATAATGAAGTAAGAAATGATAATAATGGATATTGGTTTTGGAAGCTCGTTTGAACGAACTATATAATTTATTCATATGAAGTCTTCATCGTTTGGATATTCAATGAAATTCAATAACAACATTAAAAGTTTTGAAAATTCATTCAAATCATCAAATGAACTCTATTGACAATAATGGAGTAGGAAATAACAATAATGAAAATTGGTTTTGAAATTTAATTTGAATGAATTATATGACTCATTCGAATGAAGTTCTTATCTTCTATATATTCAAATAAAACTTCAAGATCAGTATTGAAATTTTTGAAAGTTCATACAAATGAACTCTGTTAACAATAATAAAATTGAGAATGACAAAAATAAAGCAGAGAATGGCAATAACGGATAATGCTTTTTAAAATATATTCAAATGAACTATATAACTCATTAGAAAGAAATCTTCATTATTTTCAGTTTAACCCAGGGGCAATGTGGTCTTTTCCTAACATTTTGAAATTTCGTTTGGTTTAATGTCTTGATTTGGGATTATGAAAATTCAAAACCTTGATTTTATCTTTTACAATTTTAAAATTCTTTTTCTAGAATTCTCTCCAACTATATTTCTGAGAATGACAATTATCTCGCTGAATCATGATCATATTTTGTTATGATGGGCATCATCTCTGAATGAGTGCAAAACATACTTAAATTTTCGGGAGAAAACTTGTTTGGAGACATTTAACTTTCATCCACAGTGTTTTTCTGTAAAACGAGACCATGTGCTTGTTTGGCAATGTTTAGCTTGTAGCTATAAGCACGTTCAACGGTATTTTTCCGCAAAACGAAATAGTCTCCTCCACATATTTGCCTCGACTTGTGTAAATAAACCCATAAGTACTTCTCCACTGTTTTGTCAAACGGAGTGAATCTCCCCCACACATTTACCTCAACTTATGTAAAAATACTTCTCCCCCACTTTTCGAAACGGATATATGGAAGAGCAGGAAAGTACATATAACAGGAAAACAAAGAGGCAATGATGATGGAGATGGATGCATTTAAAATATAAAGGCAAAGCAGCACGTCTGCTTCTGCTGTTCTGCATCCCGGCCGTCCTTTGCCTCTCTGCCCAATTTCTCCAATGCAGCTTTCATCTGCTTCCTTGTCCTTCTCTTATAGAACTCAAATGCATTCAACCTTCTTTCTTGCATTCTTCTTTTGTTGAAGACTGTGAAAGCACAAAATCTAAAGATGAAAAATTAAACAAGAGACTGAAGGAATTTCGGACAAGTAACGCCATTCATTCATTTACATTTACTGATAGTACACTCGGCAGTACTTAGTATATATGTCAAACATATATACACATATCCCAAATCAAACATGACAAAATCAACATAATTAGCTTAATTATGCTACACGGAGCAAGCTAAGGTAAAAAAAAAAGTACAGAGAAATGAAACAAATAAAAAACAGAAAAGCGTGATAGAGACGGGGATGGATGCATGATGGCTCATGGCTAGAGCGCAGAAACACAGAGAGCAGAGTGCGCGCAGGTCACAGCAGAGAGGGCTTTGAAGACGTCGCCTGCGCATGGCCTTGCTGTGGGATCCATGGCGGTGCAGTGCAGCGCCAGGTTCATGCTCTCTACGATGTCGTTCTGCTTCCCACCCTTAATTGTCGGGTCGACCCAAGTTTCCCAATGACAATCCGAATAGCAGTGTTGGGCCCACTCCACTATGCTCCCCTCCTCCGTTCCCGCCCCACTTCTTCCCGTCAACAATTCTATCAGAATAACGCCATAACCGTATACGTCGCTCTTCTCTGTCACTTCCTTCCTATTCCTTGCTTCTGCAATATTATCATAATTAATAATGTGCATGCGAAGAATTAAGGTTATGTGTGCATCAGCAGGGGTAATTAAAACTTAAAAGTAAATTAAAATGGCGATTTTTACTGACCTGGGGCAACGTAAGGAGAAGATATGGAACCCTTAAGCAATGCCGGATGGCTCAACTTCAGCCGTGGAATGTCGTTGTCGTCTATGAAAACGCTTTCCGGCGACATCTCACCGACCAAAATGACTGACGAGCATTGAGCATGCAGAAACTTTAGTGCCTTTGCAATCCCGGAGGCGATTTTCCGTCGCCTTTCCCAGCTAAAATTCTTCGCAACTTGACTTAAACTCTTTCCTTCTCCATCCTCGTACAACAAAAATGCTCCTTTACCGGAACGGCACAGTCCGATCAGTTTAAAGATGTTTGGATGCCGCACCTTACCCAACTCTACCATGTCTTCCCAGAAACTCAGCGGAACTGAATTCAAGTCTCTGATTTCCTTCACCTCGAATTGCATGCCACTTGCCATGCACTTCCCTTCGTATGAAATCCAGTTCTTCCCTTTGGAGATCACGTTTCCTGCTTTCGCTGACGATAAAACGTCGTCCATTGTGATCAATCTGGCAAACTTGGAATGGAAAAATTGAATCTCCCAGGTACTGTATTCGCTTTCCACTCTCTTCAGCTCCAAGCTCTTTCTTCTACTCGAACAAGTAACTAGAAAGGCTGCTAATGCAAACACCGCGAGCCCTACCACAAACCACATCACGACAAACCGTAGATTCTTATCGCTTTTTTTGCACGGCGGCAACCCGCTTGAAGTGTCACTGGAACCACCACATAGGTAGTTGTCAATGACCGCGCTGGCATTAATGGCAAGGAAAGCTCCAGTGGCTGGCAAATGTCCGTGAAAATGGTTGTGGGATATGTTTACCTGCACAAGAGATTCCACTCTGCCTAAATTCTCCGGAATTTGACCCGACAATTGGTTATCCGACAAATCCAGCAAGCTCAGAACCGGCATGTCGCCGAGACTCGTCGGAATTTGACCAGTGAGTTGGTTGTGTTTGACATCTAAAAGCACTAGCTTCATGCAGAAAGTGAGCTCTTGTGGGATTTCACCATATAGCTTGTTATTGCTCAGTTTCAACTGCATCAGCTCCGATAAGCTTCCAAACCCACGTGGAATATAACCAGAAAGTTGATTTTCGGATAAGTCCAGTTTCTCCAATTTTGTGCTGCCAAAAGTGGCTGGTAACTCACCGGAGAAATTGTTGTTAGCTAAATTTAACATTTGAAGCGATGACGTATTCCATTGCCTATTATCAATCCTACCGGAGAATTGGTTATCGGAGATGTCCAATAAATATACCTGTGGCAGTTGAGTTAGTCGGGACGGTAATTCACCGGATAACTTGTTGTTCTGAAGACGAACTCGGCGCAAGCTTGCGCAGGAGGTTAAGCCATTTGGTATTTCCCCTTGAAGAGAGTTGGAGAAAAGGATAAGCTTGTAAAGAGAGCCCGAGTGACACAAACTATCTGGGATTTTCCCAGAAAGTTCGTTGGTGGAAAGGTCCAGAACAGTGAGGTTATTATGCTTTCCCAAATCGTCTGGAATCTCACCCGTTAATCCGTTAGACCATAGCTGAAGGACTTGGAGGCGAGGCAGAGAGGTTATAGCGTTTGGAATCATGCCAGTCAAGTTGTTGGAGAACAGGTGCAGAATCTCTAGTCTCTGAAGCTGAATTACGAGCTCAGGAATCTCACCAGACAGAAAATTGTCACTGAGATCAAGTGAAACAAGCTTTCTAAGCTCAAAAATAGACGGCGGAATTCGACCTGTCAGCTTGTTTTGGTAGAGAAAAAGATACTCCAGATTAGTGAGGTTTCCAAGAGAGCCGGGAATGTGTCCCGTGAGGTTGTTGTAAACAAGATCAAAATGATTCAAATTCTTTAATTCTCCGATTCCCTCTGGAATCTCACCCGAGAGATTGTTGTATCCGAAATAAATCCACTTCAAGCTCTTCATAAGGCCAATATTTGGAGGGATTTCACCCACCAGTTGGTTGGAAGCCAAGGTCAAGTACTCTAAACCTGCCATTTTAGTGATAGAATCAGGAATCTTTCCCACCAAAACGTTCCCTCCCATATCAACATACCTCAGACTCGCAAGCGATCCAATTTGATGGGGTATTTCCCCGGAAAACATGTTGTTGGAAAGGTCCAGGATTTGGATGCGGGAAAACGATAATGGGACAGGACCCGTAAAATTGTTGTTGCTAAGATTGAGATAGAGAAGCGAAGAGAGAGAGAGGGAGATTCCCCCGGAGAGCTGATTGTCGGAGAGGTCTATGTGTTCAACGTGTGGAAGTTGAAATATGGAGGAGGAGCAGGAAATATTATTGGAGATGTTCTTGGCGGAGAGGTTGATGGCGCGAACGTGGCTGTTACTGTCGCAGGTGACACCGTTCCAGCGGCAGATACTAGCGGAAGAGGAATTGACGACGACCCAGTTTGAGAGATGGTGAAGCGGGTCGTTAATGGAAGCCTTGAACGATAATAGAAGCTCATCTTCTTCTTTCCCATGAGACGCCACAAAGTTCATCGTCATCATCAACATGATGAGGACGACACACACAAACGTAACGCACCACTTTGATTCAGTTTGAGCCATGTTTATCACTGCAGTACAATACAATCTCACGATCACCCTCCTCTGATCTCGTCGTATGAATCAATCCTCGGATCCCAAGCTGTGAACATTGCATTCAATGATTAAAAAGGTTCATTTTTTAGCTAAAGATATATTAATTTATGCCATTTAAAAACTAACAAGTGAATTATAACAAAAGCAAAAAAAATTAAATATCATGGATTACCTATGTAAGAATGAGGAGCCTGATATCTTCGATTGCACAGGAATCCATCAAACAACATGCATGGCGATATCAGACCAGGTAGTGTTGTATCTTCGCACGTAAATTAAAGCTGGTAGCTTAGTTAGGGAGTGGCTTAGTTTTCTATTTGACACTGGATGAAACTAAAACGGCTATAGAAATTAAGGAACATCAAGTTTAGAGTTGGGGATTGAACTATAGTGGTTGTGTTGGAAGAAGATGGGTAGGACGTGGGGAAGAAGAGCGTGTGCTGTCAAATATAAATAGTTAGAAGGGCATAGGAAGTTGTGGGGAAGTTACGAAATTGCACCTTGACTTGTTAAGAACGTATGTTTGAACGGGAATGGTTGAAAGGGAAACAGGGACACATGTTGGGAAAAAGGCTCTGCTTTTGCCGGATTGTAACCAAAATGCTCTTTTTGACTGACTCGCCCACTGACACCACTTGGGATGGCGACCACAATTTACTAAATCACTATCCATTAAATTTGATTAATACTCGTATAATGATGCGTGGTGTGTGTATGCCTTTGACGATGCACTACTTATTTACTGGTATGGGTTCTTAAAGTAATGGTATGAGAAGTAAAAACAGAGAATTTTGATCTTGCTTTTGAAGGAAGTTAAGACCGTAATCAAGTTTAACTTATAATGAAGACTGCCACTATATATGTAGTCCACTACAACGTTTGAATGAATGGGAGTTGTTGGGCTATTTGGGACTGATGATGATCAATTGATTATTCATGTTTGGAAAAGACAAGGCCATTTATGCCTTAGGGGCTGTGTTTGGCTGTCTATGACTTGGCAATACCCAAATTACTGCTTGGATTTGGTTCCATGGGATTGTATTAATCATTACGATTATCAAATCTTTTGTGCTCATTGGGCTCCTTGCCCATTCCCTGTCAGAGCGATTTGTGACAAGTCATTCCATATCAGATTATTTTTCAAACTCACTCCAAGGACCTTATTGATGGGGATGGCACAGGGGACCCCAATATGAACCGGGTCCAGTGTAATTTCTTCATAAATCAAGGTCAGATCCATGTTAAGGAGGCATATTGAAATGATCAAGCTCTCTCTCCCCCTCGGCCTTTGCTTGTTAGAATTAAAAAGCAAAGTGCTTGAACCCCTTTTGGTTCGACTCTCCTCACAGTCACAGCAGAGAGACACTAAAAAGTAAAAACAGAAGAAAGCACAAGGGATGTGTAGCCCCTAATTGAGTTAAAAGCCAGGCAAAGTGGAATGAGCAGAAGAATCAGGACAGTAAAGCAGCCCATAAAAAGTTGTTCCTTTGTGAAGATGGTCAATCCTGTAACATGATTCAAACCAAGAACAGGAAAGTGCTGGCTGATGTTGTAATGCATGCGCATTTTTACATCGGATTGTAAGAGTGGTCATAAAACCCCGTAAATTCTTGCACCCAGTTAAGGAAAAAAACAAGAAAAGTTGGAAGTCTTAACGTTAGTCCTCGTGCGGACATCAAGTTTGCTTCATTTTCTCATTTCTGGCTCACACTCCCCAAGTATGAAGAGGCTAGGGACCCACTCGTGTCTCTGTGGAAGGAATATACAGCGTCTTGTCTTTATCAGACTCCGCATGCTTTAGCCCCATCCTCCATTTTCTTGGGTTTTACACTCCCGCCGCCACTATTGCTTCATTAATAAAACCCTTTTGACTACCAATAATTCATGTAGCACATATGTATATATAGTTTAGTACATACAGAGACGGAGCACGATGAGCTGGGAACTAGTCATAAGATTTTGATGTGCTGGGCATATTCCTGTGAAGCTTCTATTTGTTGGTACCGGCTCCCACCACCTTACAATCTAATCATATGCATATATATAGATATATATATTCCAATACTTTAAATGTTAGAGCCCATTATACTTATCAACGTTAAACAACATGTCTCTCTCGTTTTGCTTTAATTATATACTTTGCTTCTTGGCTAAAAGTGGATTTGTGCCAGCATGCTGTGAAGGAGCACTACCGTCCAGAACTGGGTATTATATAAATATAGTGCTTTCACTAGAATTTGTGCTTATACGAATTAATGTGGCACGCTTTCCTCTGTAGTATGCTTTATTATTCTACGTCATCTTAGCAACAAAGATGGCTGCCTTATATAAATCTGTATTAAGAGATTAGAGATGTATGTGTCATGGCGTGGAGCCAAACCACTATGGTTAGATAATGGCATGAATCTCTCTTTTTGAAATCTGTAGGGCATTCCATGTTATTCAATTTATTTGGTGGTCCAGTTCAATCACTCACTCGAAACATTAATAATTATTTGATAAATCAAAAGCACTTTTTTAAAAAACTTCAGGTAAAAGTTTTTTTCCCCTTTGATGAGTTCATGGGATATCAGAGAAAAATATGAAGGTAGGCCTAGAATGTAAATGTTTGAAGGAGAGCTGCATACTGTAAATGTTAGGTTGGAGGGTCCGCTCAAGATAGTGACTAACTCACCAGAGTGGATTAGTGCATATATATATTTGTTTATATATTGATGAGAACCACGCGGAATTGGACAAACCTGTGTGAAAGTACTTGGTTTAAATTAAAAACGCCATGGATTCCTCTAAAAGAGAAATGGGTTAATTAATTAATCGATTCCTCTTGAATTTTCGAAGTTTGGGACAGATGAATTCTTTTTGTCTGCAATGCATAAATGAAACGCATCTAGATAGAGATCCCAATGATCCTATATGCACATTATCAATCAAACGGGGACAAAGAAGCAGACATTAATTTGTTTGAACGAAACTAAAGTTAAGGATGGTTTGTGCTGATTAACGTGTTAAAGGTGTACACTGAGGACAGGTTATACCGAACAGGAGTTGGGCATTGGGATCAATAATCTGTCTTGGAGGCTCCATCTCTTTCCCGGTCTCTCTAGCTCTCTCTTTCACAGACAATCTCCCATCTTGATGTATAGTCGCTCAATTACTGCATGGATGAACCATTTCATGTCAACAATTTTTTATCACAAGTTTTATTTTCTACGGCCTCTGGGTTAAATGGGAGTTTTGTTTTGGTTATATACATCAACCCACATTTATTACACATAACTAAATTAATTAATATTTTTTAACATCTACAAATTAATTTTATCGCGAGAAGAAGTTCTATATATTCTCCTTTTATCTTTTTTCATGGTAAGCACATACATCATATTTAATGGATTGTCGTTTACTATAAATGTATATATTTGTCTGAAATGAAATTCAAATATAGAATAAGCACTGCCCTATGCCCCTATCCATATGTGCCCATCTCAACATGCAGAAGGATGGAAAGTACTGGGCCAGTAACAAAATCGGGCTTTTGCAGAATAGATCACGCCCAAATTCTAGGGCTCTATATATGAAATCGCTCTTTTCTTTGCCACTTTTGGAGGGAACAAAACAAAAGCCGAAGAGACTCTGAACTAAAGGGGAGCAAGCAATAATGCACAGGAAACAGGTTTCCGGTTTCATATATGTAATCTTCAACCTTCGTTGAGCCAAGCAGAAGAAAGATAATTGAATGGATTCGCACATACAAGGTGTATGTAAGGAATATTAAAAATCCCCAAAGGGAAATAGACGTGAAGTTGAATATTTGAGATTCAGATAACAGGTCAAGTGATATGCTTGACTATTTGCTGAAGTGTGTTAACTAAAATAATTTTCAGGCGAGCAAATTAAAACTCGCGTCTTGGGTCATATATTAGGAGCTCACTCTGGATCGAGTTGGTGAGTATTGCACAATGTTTGGGACCATTAACAGTTTACATCACTCTCCATGATAAGCATGAAGTCTATGTCTAGATTCGGGACCACCAAATTCTCTGTGAAACCATAGATCATTTGCCTTCTTATAATAAACATCTCATGAGTGTTTGATCAATATCAATCTCTACTTATCCTACAGTCTATATGTAATTACCATTTGAGCTAGCTAATCCCATGCTATGCGTGCAGGGGCCTCTTCTTCCTTTTCCTACAGGATCAAATTACAAGAAAGTACTGATGGGTAATGACGAAGTTTATGTATTCATCCACCTTATTCTGTTCTGATCATAATCCTGGAAATTGATAGAAGAGGAAACAAATTAAAAAGAACTCATCAGTATGGATACGGCAGCGAGACATCCGAATTGACATGCGGACACAGGCTGCAAGACACTGATTTATTTTCTCTAACATACCTTACATGCCTAAACTTATTCTTCTAGCTACGTCTTTAACAGTGTAAGAGCTATACAACTAATTTACATATATTAAAAAATCAGTTAAATCAGTTACTTATAGTAAATAAGACTTGATTTCGTTAAGATACCATATTTAATCACATACATTCGATTTACTCATTGATGAAGATCAATAAATATATTTTGAACAATATAATTATAAATGTGGAAAAAAATGGATTTGGATCTTACATTTACAACTAAAATATACCTCATTGTAGGGCTCTTTATATCTCTAAAACCGGAGGCAGGAGGGTTGGAGTATTAGACATTGGTTATCGTATTTTTCATGTGAAGTAACTGGGCATGAGTGTGTTGATCTCTGTCAATCAGGAAGGTGCAGATGGAGTTATTAATTAATTCCTACTTAAACTCAGACCGAACTTGAAACGGATATACCATGTCAAACAATGCTATCCCCCACCTTTCTGCATTAATTAGGTTACAACTATATAATAATCGGTTAATCTTATACGCGCCCTTGGAATGGGACAAGACGACCAAAGGGAAATGATAATGGATCCAAAGAGAGCGATAAGTAAAATAATGAAATCAGTATCCTGTTTTTGTCTTGGCCGGAGAGAATATATTGAATTTGGAGCGTAAAGAGTATATACGTGCATATATGCATGAAACGAAGAGTGTAAGTGATATCAATATGGATCCTAGTTCAGGGATAGCTAGTGCTACGAGCAAGCCTGGACTTCCTTTTCTCT
>JANTPZ010007147.1:0-12027 GCA_025593235.1 Vachellia pachyceras | reverse complement strand
AAATGTTAACTCTGAAATCAATATAAACGTCATACCAGAATATTATAATTGAAATCAAAATTAAATCAGCCCAATATCAATTGCTAAACAATAATTCAGTCACAATAATATCCAAAATAAATCCTATCAAACAATAGAAATTGTTCCAATAATTAGAAAAACTATCCTAAGATCTAGGAATTGTTCAACAATTATTGGACAGGAAATTAAAGTAATTAAAAACTCCCCTTTGAAGAATCAAGCTCCTGGCTTTGTTGTTGAATCAGAGAATTATCAAATTAGCCAACAATTGCCATCAATATTTCCAGATTTCCAAACGTTGCTGCCATCAGAATAGTGGAAAGCAGAATTTCGGTGCAAGTGGATGAATGATTGTGGGCGTCGTGCTGGATGATGAGGAGAATGCAGAATCAATTGGGTTATTGGATTGTGTGGGTTATGGCGCACGATGGATGAGGAATTGGATGAGAAGTGGTAGCTGGCTTGTGCGTGGAATTGATGGATTCAGCAAAACAAAGCTTCGTGTGCGCCGCTTGGGTGTTTGATGGAATATGAATCAATGGCCGCTGCTTGCTTTTGTCCTCTCGCTACTGTGGATGTCACTGGAATGAAATGGAATATGGCTGAATGGAATCTGTGCGGCGCTGCTTCCTCTTGGAATGAGAGAGCAGATCAATATATAAAGAGGTGTGGCCATTAGGTTTTCCTTTGTGTGCTGCCATGTTGTGCTTATGGAATGGAGGTATTTTGCACATTATTGAATGGATGATTTCTTCGCAGGTGGCGTGCAAGAAATTCTCCTCTGGAAGCACATATATAATATAATATTATAATATAATATTATATTATATATAATATAATATAATATATAATATAATATAATATATTATAAATGGATAAATTTAGTTCTCAATTTGTGGTCAAACCTTGATATCCAAAGCGCAAGAGTGATTCATAAGTGACCTAAAATAAGAAAATAGTGGACAAATAGGAGGTGTCACATGTTGAATCCAACGGAAGAAAAAACAGAAGTATTAGAGTTCATTGAGGATGATGACGACATAACAGGAGTTGGGCCTCAAGATAGGACATGGAAACATGGGGTCCTTTTGGTTTGATAACAAGTCTAAGTTATATCTCCCACTGATAGGGCTTGTTCCTGTTTATGAAGGGTTTTTGAATAGTAATGAGACAGTACTTGACTATATTAAGCCCCATTATAATGGGATAGAAGCAAGTTTGAGAGCGGGTTCCCTTTTCTTGTGTCGTATGTGACGAGAGAAGAGAGGGTAAATACTATAGAAAACCGTCTTCTTATGCCTATTACTTTATTTTTGTAGTTATTCATAGAGAGGGAGAATTCCATTTGGAAGATGTTGTGGAAATAGATAAAATCCTTTATGTGAATATTTACACATTGAAGAACATACACAGCACAATTCAGGCTTCAGAGACGTATAGATGATTCGATCATGTGATCGTTTGGCTGTGAACATGGTATAGGAACCAAATAATTTGCATTGGAACTCTGCACATGATCTCAATTCTTATTTCTTCTTGTCTTCCCTTTCCATACAATCCAAGGTCCTATACTAGTTAGGACTAGACAAAGCCATTAATATCCTTGAAGGGGAGTTACAAAATACTTATGGGCATTAGTAGGGAAAAAACAAAACTATTTTTTCATAGCCGTCACTCATCCATTTTTATATGCATGGTTCTTCCGTTTTAGAACAGAAGGAAGACTCAATGCATATGATTTGTCATTGTATCAACACTAGGGGAAAATTGATCTCATCAGTTGTGTCACATACCTTATGTGAAAGATCCTCCTCGTTGAGTGGTGCACAAAGGATCCACTGGAGCGTTAGTCATGAAGTGGGGAGGAACTTTACCAAGAAGCTCCGTTGGCCAACACTATTTAGTTATATCTTCTGGGATATATGGGTGTCCTGATGCAATAAAATTTTTCGGACAACATGACATTGAGGTAAGAATGCCCACATGAGTCTATTCAAAGGAAGCATGGGACCAATACCTTATGGCTTAATGTAAATTCTATTCTAGACAAGCTACTACAATCAGAGAGGCGTTAACTAGAAGGGTGGGGTTCATATCTCTTGTGGTTGATGGCTATGCTCTAAGCTGGGGATCAAATGAATGTGGAGCTATCATTCGAGGAGAAGATGAAAGATGGATAGGTGGGTATACATGCAAACTTGTAGAGGTGCCCCCAACCACTACTGAGATCATTGTAATCATTCAACATCTTCAAATATACTGCAATAGAAAGTTCATGAAAATGAAGTCATACCTATGTATAGAGGTTGTTAACTTGCTAATAAGAGGTTGTGATACTAATTACCCTTTTAGCGATATCATAGATGATGCTAAATTTTTACTTTTATAGGAATTGGCAATTTTTGGTTAATCATGTTCCCATGATAAGAATGAACTAGCAGACTGGTTAGCGAAGCCACAATCTTGTAGACAATTTTTGTTTCTTTGATCAATCTCACCTTTTATTAATAGGCAGTATTAATGATTGAATGTAGTCTCTCATCTATCTTTCTTTGTACTTCTCTTTTCACATAATGATATTTAGTATTTACTTAAAAAAAAGAATCATAAGAAATTAAAAAAACAAATATCTGGCAGGGCAATGCTGAAAAGTAAAGCTACATTAGCTTGGACTTTAGAGTTTGTGCTCAATTTTAATAGGCTTGAACTAGACCTTTACTTCATATAGTAATCTTTTAAGTGTGGTTTTGAACTTGTGAATAGGGGAGAGCAATGGGCGGGCGAGGTTGCCCTGTGGTGCAACCCGTGCCCCGCCCGTGAAGAGTCCCACGGGTATAAAGCAGCCCATGCCCATGGGTAAATCGGTTTTGACCCGTACAAAAGGGTATATGCCAAAACGGGTGGATTGGTATGGGTAACGGGTTACCCGTTACTAGTTGGCCCCCTTTTTCCCTCATGACAGTTTCCACTTGCAACGAAATATCATCTAACTAGTGAAACGACAAGGAAATAGCTGGGGGACGAAATAGCGCACACACAGAGCTCCGAATGCAACTTGCAGCACACACACCACATTTCAAATCCAAAAAGCAACATTTCAGTTTTAGATTCAAAATTATAGCACAGTCAAAGTGAGACGGACAGAGAGATGACAGAGATATGGGCAGGACTTAAATTCAAAGTGAGACAACAGATAAAGATGGGACTCACAGTCACTGGCGCTTTGCAACAGACTCACAGACGAATGGAGAGACTTGTAGCTGGAGTCGA
The DNA here is from genome assembly GCA_025593235.1 of Vachellia pachyceras. Classification (NCBI taxonomy): domain Eukaryota; kingdom Viridiplantae; phylum Streptophyta; class Magnoliopsida; order Fabales; family Fabaceae; genus Vachellia; species Vachellia pachyceras. Next base: position 8,736 of record JANTPZ010007147.1, on the reverse strand, counting down.
GTTAAACATCAGGGACTGGAGTAGGACTGGATTTGAGTTGGCTATCGCCCATCAGGGACTGAAGCTTTCATCTGGAGTCAAGCTTGAGCGATCGAGCCTTGGAGGTGAGGCAACAGAGAGAGGCAACAGAGGGAAAGCTTGTGATGGAGATACAAAATACGACGAAAACGGGGTCCTGAGAGGGAGGTAACGGAGACGAGGTCAGTGGTCACGGGCACAGCGAGTCGACGACGGAGCTAGGGCACTGAGGTGAGGTCTGATATGAGAGAGTGAGAGACTTGAGAGATGAGAGCTGAGTTGTGAATGTGATGTGCAAAAGAGAGAGAGAGAGAGAGTGTGTGTGTGTGTGTGTGTGAGCTATGCCTGACTACCTTTACCTGTGTGATGTGTCTAGGAAAGTATGAGAGAGTGAGAGGCTGAGTTGAGATAGAAAGGACAGGAGAGTGATCAACGAAAGAATTTTTTTTAATTTAATGGGCCCTTTCACAGGCGGGCACGGGCACTCCGTGGGTGAACCCGTGCCCCGCCCCGTGAAAGGGCCACCTCAACCGTAACGGGTCAAAAACGGGTGGCTTTAACCGAGTATTTTTGAATGGGTGCAGGCGGGTTATACGGGTCCGGATTGGTTTGCTCTCCCCTACTTGTGAACGTTTTTAGCCTTAAATCATTAGGCTTGGAAGCATAATATGTTCTCTTGGATTAGTTTATGGCTTGTCTCACCAATTAACATCGAGTCTAATAGAAGGGGTTATTCCCTTATAACATAATGAATTAAGATTTGAATCCCTATTGAAAGAAATGCATTTCATGCCCGATAGTATCTAGAAAAAGATTCTATCATCTTCCCTTCCCATCCTATTCCATTTTCACAACCATTAGTTCAATATTTACATGGTTCATAATTCTCTTTAATAAAATTTTTATCTAATGATAAATTATTAAGAATTATGTAATACTAAATCTGAATAATTTAAATGTTGATTTTATGTTTATAGAAGGAAGGATGAGAGAAAAGGATGGGAAGGAAAATGTTATAATGCCCTCTCTTGTTAATTACTAATTTGCATGATTGTACCTGATATATTGGTTATTGGATAGCAAAGTTAGTTTCTTTTTTATGTTAAATATATGAATCTTACTATTGAAATCAATTTTGTTTAAAGCACTATTAGACACTAAATGTGGGCACCTCCTACTATGTATTTTAGTTTCTTTCTTTAATACCAAGTGATAATGATTATTTGTCAAAATCGCTATCCTAGACTAAGAAGTGAATTGAGAGCGTCGTCAGTTGTAGCCTCATACGGGGTAATTACATGGCAAAAATTTAATATTTACTTTATTTGTACTTAATTCAATATTAAAAGAAACATTTTTAAAAAATCAAAATTATTATGTTAATACTCATATAAAATAGATAAAAATTATTGTCCAATCAATAATATATTATATATGAAATAAAATAAAAATATATAAAAGAATAAACACACACATAAATTGTTAGTTTTAATTAATGTTAGTTAAGGATAGATTTCAAATTCAAAATTGGTGATAACTTTATTTATAAGAAAATTCATTCTTGTTTTAAAATTTAAAACTTTCTAATTTGAAATTAATTTATATTAAAACTTATAGAAAATACATAAAAATTCTTTTGAAGTTGTATCTTGTTGGAGTATTTTTCAAAATGAAAATATTTGATTTTTTAAAGGAAGAGATGTAATTTTTTAATAAAGTTATTTCCTTATAAATTAATTATTTTATAAATTAATTAGTTTATTTGAAGGTTATGCAAGGGGTTGTAATTCTAAAGTCATGCATCCATACATACCATAAAGATGCAACTCTTAATGGAAAAGTCATTATGGTTGTGAATTTTTGAAGTGGTATGGTTGTGACTTTTAATTAAGGGACATTATTTTTAAAATGTACCGCTTCAAGACCTCTCTCCATACTCTATAAATACCCTCCACATCTCTCCATTTGGACATACAATTTTTCTCACAACAAGATCAAACTCATTATCTTTCTCTTTGAGTGCACACATAGAAAAAGCTAAATTATCACTTTGTAAAAGCCTTTGTTATCTTGGCTTGGGTGTTGGGTCTCTATTGTATCATGCACGAAATTCGCCGATTAACTCGACTTGCACCCAATAATATAGGAATAGGTGGGGGTGAATTAAGTCTAAAGGGAAGTGTCACACATGCCTTGGAAAGATTGTGCACAACTTTCCTTTTCATCTTCTTGTACTCTTCAAAGAACCATTCCCGCCAAAGTTTCCAACAGTCTTTAGGCTTAATTCATGAATAAAAATGGCTCATTTGGAAATGGCTTCTTTGAAGGAGTTGACTTTTGAAGTTAAAAAAGCTTGAAGGAGATAACTTCTTAAGATGGCAAAGGAAGATGAAGTTTCTTCTCACAACACTAAACGTTGCTTATATCCTCATCACTCCCAAGCCACAAGAATGAGAAAGTGAAACTATTGCTGACATCAGAGAGAGACATAAATGGGAGAATGATGATTTCATCTGCACCGGACATATCATAAATAGGCTTTGCGATGCTTTGTTTGAAGTTTATCAAGATTCAGCGTCTGTAAAAGATCTTTGGGACAAACTTGAAATAAGGTACATGCAGGAAAATCTATCATGGAACAATTGCATGAGGTAGAACATATTTTGAATAATTTTAAACAACATAAAATGAATATGGATGAGTCAATTTGTTGTTTCCTCAATCATAGACAAACTTCCTCCTTTTTTGAAAGACTTCAAAAAGAGTCTTAAACACAAGAAATGAGATATTACTCTTAAGCAGTTGGGAAACAATCTTCGCTTAGAAGAATAATATAGAAAGAAAGATGAGACAAATGATGCAACTGCTCATGAGAAAGATCACATAGTGGAGAAAGAAAATAGGAAATGAGAAAGACAAATCTCAAATGCAATATTGTCACAAAAGTAAGAAAAATGAAGGTACTTGTTTCTTTTGTGAAAAAATTGGATATTACAAGAAAGAATGTCGTTTCTTCAAGAAAAAGGAAGATAAAGAAAATAGTACATCTACAAAAGTTGACAATCTTGTGGCTTTGATTTCTAAAATCCACTTGGTTGATAACAATGAGTCATGGCGGGTGGACCCCGGTGCAACTCCCCATATGTGCAAAAAAAAAGGCCTTATTCAAAACATTGAAAGAAGAAGGAAATGTACTTTACACAGGAAATGCTTTAAGTGTTTAAGTTAAGGGCAAGGGGATTGTGGAAATTGAATTTTCTTCATGGAAAACCTTCACTTTGAGATATGTATATTATGTACCAGAAGTTAGAAAGAATTTAATTTCACTACCAATATTTAATAAGTTTGGGTTTAAATCTATATTTAAGGGAGACAAGTTTGTTCTCACTAAAGGTGGAATGTTTGTGAGTAAAGGATATTTTCCGTGAGAACATGTTTAAGTGTAATGTTGCTAAAATTAATAATAATATTTATAGTTCTACTTACATTGTTTGTTGATGTCTTGTTTTGGTGATAACAAAATGATATTTCAATGTTCGTATGGCAGGATTTGAAAATGTCTTTGAAATTTTGAAAATTGGCTTTAAGTCATAAAACTCGAGTTTGATGTTTTTGAAACTCAAGTTCCGTGCCTTTAACTTTAGAACTTTCAGCAAAAACTCCAGTTTCAACAAAGAAGTTTTGATGACTCGAGTTTCACCTTCATAGAACTCGAGTTTCACAAAATAAAGCTTTCAAAATATTTTATAGAACTCGAGTTTCGGGCTTAAAACTTCTGTCTAGGAACTTCATGAGACAGAACTAGAGTTCAAGAGTTTTACAACTCGAGTTCACTCAAAACTTTCAAAGCAAACTCGAGTTTCCAGCTTCAAGTCATGACAACTCGAGTTCCAAGTCTACAGAACTCAAGTTTCAAGCTTTTGAATCTCTGTGAAAGACTTTGCTGCATGAGAACTCGAGTTCCAGAATTTTACAACTCGAGTTCCAAAACTTTTTTACAAAACTTGAATTGAAAACTGGAAGTTTTGGCATTAGAGTTTCAACAACTCGAGTTCCATATTATATAAAACTCAAGTTTCGTACTTTTTTCAGCTGATTGACCAACTCTTATTATAAAACTCGAGTCATACTTATTCAAAATTCAAGTTTCACAATATGATTTCATAACTTGCATTATGAACTCGAGTTTCCAAATAAGAGTTCCAAAACAACATTCTGAAACTTCTAATATAAACTCGAGTTTCCAACTTAAAGTTTTTTAAACTCGAGTTTGGTATTATGAAAACTTGAAGTTTTATTACATAACTTTCAAAATCGCTCAGAACTCATGAAATATAACTCGAGTCTTGAGAATTCTTGAACTCGAGTCCTACCTCTATCTGACAGTAGCATCTGACACTGAACTTCACTTTTTACCAAATCTTTCCTTACTCATGTCTTAACTTTTAAAAACTTACCTGCCACCATAAATGCATGTATGCTAACTTTGAAGCAGGAAAAGGTATGACAGCTGAAGATATCCGACAAACGAGATGAAATTAAAACCTTCTCAGACTCCGCCGTCGTCAAAGAAACGCATTTATTACAGCATTTAATGCACACCAACTAGAGACAACGGCTATTCAATCTGAGTAACGGATATTTGGCTCTCTCTAACGGACACATTGAATAGCTTCAACTATAAATAGAAAAGTATTGAAGACGGAAGAAGATGACGACCAACTACGCTATTGCTCATACGCTTACTGCCTTCTGTAATATTCAAAATACTTTGTGAACTTCAGTGATTAGCATATCTACTCTTTTGAGAGTTTGACCTTGTGATTCATTTATGTATTTTGTGAGAAACTCAAGGGCGGGGCCTTGAGATTATTGGGCTGAGAGTTTATCGATAAACAGAGAGTTAAGGTCTCTGTTCTCTTGCAAATAGTGAGGGGGAGTGTGACTCCTTAGTTGTAAAGGCTCGTGAAGCTAGATTGATTATCGTTAGTGAATTGCAAATCTCAAAGGAGCTCTAAGGACTGGATGTAGGTAAGAGAGGACCGAACTAGGATAAATCACCGTGTCCATTCTTCCTCTGCACTCTTGGAGACTCCATTTTAATTTTTGCGATTTACGCTTTAATTTTAAAAAGTGACCAATTCACCCCCCTCTCGGTCAAATCCTACACTAACATTGTTGGCTCTTGTGATATATGGGATTATCGTTTTGGTCATGTTAATTTTGGAAAATTAAATGATATGATGAAGCTTGAATCGATTCCAAAATTTGTTTCCAATGATAAGTCTTCCACTACATGTTTGATGACTAAAATAACAAGACATCCTTTCCCTAAAGTAGAAAAAAATTTCAAAAAATATTAGAATTAATTCATTATGACATTTCAGATTTGCATGGTTGGCCTACATTAAGCAGTAAAAGGTATTTTGTAACTTTTATTGATGATTGCACTAGATATTGTTATGTCTATTTAATGAATTCAAAGGATGAAGTTCTAGAAAAATTTAATATTTTTAAATTTGAAGTAGAAATTCAATGTCAAACATTTATTAAATCTTTAAGTACAAATAGAGGGGGAGAATATTATGATCCAAAATATTTTGAATATATTGGTATAATAAATCAAGTAATTGCTCCTTATTCCCCATATCAACATGGTATAGCTGGAAGGAAAAATAGGGTTTTTGTAGAAATGCTAAATGTCATGTTATCTTACTATGGATTATCTAGTGGATATTGGGGTGAAACATTGCGAACAACATGTCATATGTTAAATAGAGTTTATACTAAAAGGAATATGATAACCCAATATGAATTATGGAAGAAAAGAAAACTCAATCTCATTTATTTGAGAGTTTGGGGATACAGAGCAATAGTTAAAATTCCAGAATCTAAAAGGAAGAAAATAGGTGAAAGAGGAATTGAGTGTATCTTCTTGGGATATGCTAAAAATAGTAAGTCATATCGATTTTGGTAATTGAACTAAATAATTCATATCCTGTCAATAAAGTAATTGAGTCAAGGGATGCAATTTCTCAAGAAGAAAGGTTTAGTGCAATTTTAAATCCAATTATATTTCTAGTGGGAAGGATAATACAGAGGACAATGTTTCCAGTGAAAACACATAAGGAGAAATAGAACTTATAAGAAGTAAAAGAGCTAGAAAAGCAAAAAAATCATGGTTCAGATTTCTTTATGTTTCTTGTTGAATGAACTAGAGAAGAAGTAGAAAATCATCTACTTATTTGTTTTAATTTTGAAAATGATCCTAAAACATATGAAGAAGCTATGAAGTCTCGAGATGCAACTTTTTGGAAAGAGGCTATATAAAATGAAATGGATTCAATAGTGGGAAATAAAACTTGGAAACTAGTAGACCTTTCTCCTGGTTCAAAACCTATTGGTTGTGAATGGATATTCAAAGAGAAATTAAAAGTAGATGGATCTATAGATAAATTTAAATCTAGTTGGTTGCTAAGGGATTTATACAAAAAGAAAGAATAGATTATTTTGATACATATGCACCAGTTGCAAGAATTTCCATTAGAGTGCTCATATATAGCACTTGCTTCAATATACAATCTTGTAATCTATCAAATGTATGTTAAAACAACTTTTCTTAATGGAGAATTGGAATAAGAGATATATATGACACAACAAGAAAGGTTTGTGGTTCTCGGTTAAGAACATAAAGTGTGTGGATTAATTAAGTTTCTTTATGGACTTAAGCAAGCTCTTAAGCAATGGCACAAAAAATTTGATGAAGGAGTTATATCAATGGATATAAAATCAATGAATCTGACAAATGTGTATATAGTAAATTTCATAATGGAAAATGTGTTATGTTTTATTTGTATGTAGATGACATGTTAATTTTTGGTACGGATATGGATGAAACAAATAAAACAAAGACATTATTATCTAAAAATTTTGATTGTTGTCCTATTTCTACACCATTTGATTCTAGTAAAATGTTAGTAACAAATAGATGTTGTCTAGTGAGACAACATGAATATTCAAAAGTAATTGGATGTTTGATGTATGCTATAACATATACAAGACTAGACATAACATATGCTATGAAAAGATTAAGCAGATACACAAGCAACGCAATTAAGAGTATTGAAGCACTTAAAAGGAACAATTAAGTATAGTTTGACCTGTTGGATAACTTACTCAGAGGATCATGCTTCCAAAAGTGGATGGGTTTCCACATTTGGTGGGGATATTGTTTCCTGGGGATCAAAGAAAATGACCTGTATTGTTGACTCTACCACGGACTTTGAATTTATAGCATTAGTTGCAAGTAGTAAGGAAGCATAATGGTTTAGAAACTTGTTACTTTAAATTCCTATAGGGTCTAATCTGATGGCACCAATATCTATACATTGCGATAGTCAATCTACTCTTGCAAGGGCTTATAGCCAAGTTTATAATGGAAAGTAATGACATATTGGTCTAAGACATAGCTATGTAAAGGATTTGATTGTAAATGGAGTAATCTCCATAAGTTATATAAAATCTGAATTAAATTTTGCTGATCCTTTGATGAAAGATCTGTGATGAGCCTTGTCGTAGGGGAAGTCAAATAAAAACTAAGCTAAATGCAAATAATAACACTAATCTAGGTTGATCTCTACGTGGGGCCTATATTTAATTCCTGAGTAATTTAATGCAAATAACATATTAACACAAAATTATCAAATGCGATTTTATTCTCTAATTAAACTAAATGAACACACTTAAATTCGATAAAATGGATGCCGTAGGTAATTGAGTCTTTTAACCTTCCTTGTCCAATTTTAATTTTAAGTTCTCTTTTTAACTAAGCAGAAGGACTAGCAGCAAGAACCCTTACTAATAAATATTTCTAACTTTTAATTTAATCTAAACCTAGACTTAATTAATCAATCAAAAATATCTTAGTATTTATCTTATGTTAGGTTTATAAGAGATCATCTTTACCTCCAATTAATTTCTAGAATCCTAGCAAATCAATTGATTTCAAAAGAATAAAAGAAAGCAATTAAATAACAAAAGTGTTATAGTTCAATCACGATCCAAAGTATCAATCTAACATAAGTATCACAATCCAGATTACATCAATCGATCATAATCCTCTTCCATATATATATATATATAAATCATAAACTCTAGCAACTTAGAATTACAATTTATACATACAGAGATTGGAAAGTGAAATTAAAATTTAAAGAACTCCTCTAATTACTCAAGAACTTATGTTAACTTCTTCATCATCATCGAACGGATGCAATTAGCCACTGATGGTTGGAGAATTGAGTGAGTGGTGGCATGTAGAATGGAGGATAACTGATGAATGAGAATTTTAATGGATGGCACAGCGTCGGCGCAAATCTCCCCTCCATGCGTGGCGGCTAATGAAAATGAATAGATGCCTTTCAGAATGCATTCCTAGAGGGTTGTGGTGATGAGACAAAAAAATTGGGTAATTGAATGAGTGAGAAACGTCAGATGGCGGCTGGATTAATGCATGGAATGCATTGGCAGCGTCCTCCTCCGCGCGCGCACATATATGAAACCTTAGAGCTGTGGGCCATTGCAAGCCAATACATTATGTATGTGTGCGTGGAGTTGGATCAGCTGCTCTTTTGGGCCTACAAGTGGTGGCTTAGCCAATAATGAAGGAAACGTGGGGGGTGTGCGCACCGTGGACTAAATTGAATGAATGATGGTGTG
>JANTPZ010007146.1:0-11231 GCA_025593235.1 Vachellia pachyceras | reverse complement strand
TGGAATGTGCCCTTCAGATTGGGTTTTCCGGCCACCTGTTTCTTTGAGATGTCTGCTGGATGAAGATGCAAGATCTGTGTCATTTGATCCTGGTTGATGTGGTCTAGGCTTGTGTGTGGGTTGTGGGGTTGTCTTGTTTTTTGTTGTCTTTGTTATTTCTTTTTGTTCCTGTTCGTGCTTCGTTTCGTTCCTGTTTTTTTCTGGCTGCTGGCTTGTTTGTTTCTGTTGCGTTTGTTTGTTGAACTGTTTCACTTCAATGAATGTGGTATTATCCAGGCAAAAAAAAAAAGGATTGGATGGACAAAATGAAACTATATCCTTTGAATCCAGAAGCAATAAGGGTTGCTTTGTGTATAATGGTGGCTCTGGTTCAAGTGTCATGCTCAAATGCAAGTCTGATTTTAATATTATCTTCAATCAAGCAGCCAGCTTCAGAGCAGGAGAGGGACTAAGCCAGTACAATGCTATCAGCTTTGTGGCTAAAGGGCTTTTGGAGCCATTATTTTCCTTCAGAGATGAACCTTATACAGTTTATTTCAACATTCAAGCTTGAGAGATGTGTAATTGACATGAAAACGTAATATGTTTCTTCTCAGGAGGTTTAAAGGAGTTAAAATGTGTTGGGGTCCAGATCGTAAATCTATGAAAAAGTTTGAAAAACCTTCCTCTCGCGAAAGCCTGTCCCTTGCTTCTTATCCCTTGTTTCATGAAAATGAATGTAAAAAGCGAACTTTCTGCCTTATGTACGGCCCTCTATCGAAACAGTGCATCTTGCAGTAGTATAGTGGTTGAATTTGGTTATAAATATAGTACTTTAATATGTTTTATCTCTTGTGTATTATTTTCTTCTAAATTAGTTTATTAAATTTATAAGCTGATATATAATTCAATGGTACAAGGTCCTTTTAGAAAAATTATATCACAGTTATTCAAATTGAATTATATATAGCTATTTTATTTCTTGTTAAAGATTAAAGGTAATATAAAATATAAGTTGCAAATTCTCTAAACTCAATTTTAAATAGAGGGTGCTAACTCTACGTACTCAGATAGGGAAAAACAATAAAACATTTTCTAGATAGAAGGACATAATTAAAATAATTGTACTTTCTATATATAAAATTCTATAGAGTATTATTGTTTTACGAGTATAGTGCGAAATAATTCCAATAATAGAATTTTTAAACAAAGCCTTCCTTTTATCAAGCTTCCTTACATGAAAAGTTCTCACATTGACAATTTATGTCTTAAAATGATGAATTGCTCTACGGGTCTCTAGTCCTCATTTCTTAAAAAATTGTATTTAGCTACAGCCTGTTATTTATATTCACACGAAGATGTTTTTGCTTTAACTTCTATGTAACAAATGGGCTTGTTTGGATAGTCCGTTGGGAGAACGAACACAAATTCCGAAGTAAATATGTGAAAGAAATTTTGTCTCGGTAAGCGCAGAAATGGCTTTTGGGGAGGCAAACAGACTCCTCAAACAAGCCCACCGGTTCTAATGGCTGTAGGAACAGTTCTTAGCTATCTCTGTTATGATCATGTTTGGTTCAACATTTGGAAGGTCTAAACACAAGTTTAACACTGTTTTTCCGTAAAACGAGATAATCTGCTTTACATATTTACTTCAACTTATATAAAAGTACTTCTTTAACACGTTCCCAAACAAACCCTATATCGGCTGAATTCCAACTTGCTTGGAAGCATTCTATTTACTTGTCATGTTGCAACTTTTAAGCCGGCCCGCATTATCAATTCTACTTAATTTTTCTTTTATGTAATTTTGCATTAATATTGTATAAGAATGCCTTTCTTTCACAGGGACATGTACTAACGCTCTAAAATAAAATCAAATTAGTAAGCTCTCAATTATATAAAAAAAAAAAGTTTCTATGTTACTGTGTTACAATGTCGATTGGACTCAAAAAAATACTTATCTGAATCACGTATGAGATTTACTTAGCTTGAAGGAATCATTCATTGAAACATACCAAAAGCATCACACATGTAATCAAGAACTCGTTATGCACCTTTATTTTTTAAGAACACAATCAAAACACCCAAATAACATACGAATAATATATAGATATATAAATATATTGTTTGCTAGACATATATATTAAATATATATAATCTAGCTAGTTAAGGTGGCATGAATTAATTATTAAATAAACAAAAAAAGTGCTTGGAATGTGATTGATTTTTTATGAGTCTTCCAGATTGGAGACAGCGACAAGGTGGGCGTAGCTTAGCTTCTTCCTCAAAGACTTGGTGAGCAACGTTGCGTCAACTCCTTCTCCAGTTATCACCACTTGGTCTCTCTCTTTCCTTTCAAACTTCACTGATGTAACCCCTTCAATTCATCACAAAATTAAAAACAAAAATATTAATTTCAGATCAGTTCATAAATGTAATCTTACGTACGTGTATGTAAATTTTGTGTGTATGTGTGTGTGTTGAGAGTGAGAGAGAGAGAGAGAGAGATGATCTTACCTATGGCATCTGAAGCTATGGTCATGACCTTTGATCTGCATTTCTCGCACTTCAATGGAACCTCAATCACTATCTGCTTCTGCAGTGCCATTTTTATACATCAAATTCACTTCTCCTATCACACGCACACATGTATGTATATAACTCAAAAACTTGAGAAAACATATCTTCATGTGTTTGGGAAATCCGTTGGAAGAAATAGGTTACGGCTTTTGAAGTAGTTTTATGGATTTCGAAATGGTTTTACAGATTGCGAAATGGTTTTACAGATTTCGAGATGGTTTTATCTTAACTTGCTACACCGTTGGGGAAAATGAGTTCTCAAACAAGTACATCATCGATCTCTATATATTGAGAGAGGGAGGGAGGGAGGGAGGGAGGGACAAAGTTGGTGCGTAGGTGAGTAGTCTGAAGAAACGTTTCTGAGAAAAGAAGAAGAATGGGAGGAAAGATAGGAAAGAAGGAATTGAATTAATATGGCTTACCTTCATGATAATGAATATATGTAGTTAACAGTATCTATTCTCGATCTAGCTTCTTCAGTTCTCTTGAGATGGCCAAAAGATCAAGCTACAAGCTCTTGTTGGTTATGGGTGGTCAGAAGAAAGCTTCGTCTGGTTGTGTGTCTATATAATAATTGAGCTTGAGATATGCGTAAGTACTAGCGAATATATATATATATATATGATTATGAAGAAGTGAGAATATTCTTGAATTAAGAAATTAATGGAATTCAAGATCCACCTTTTCTGGGTTCAACTCTGTGCATATGTCGTATTTTTACCACCAAGCCAAACAAGTCAACCATATTATATATAAATACACACATGCATGCATGCATGCATATCTCAAAAGTCAATATATCTAGATTACGCGTTTCAATCTGTGATTAACTTCATGATATTCATAATGATTTGATCTCTATAAAATAAATTAGACGTAAACAGTTATCAATGTAATTCCAAGGTTTTTAATTGTAACTGATCGTTTTATATTTTTTTATTGCAAAAAATATTTGATTCCTCAAAACTAATTTATAAATTTAGAAAGCAATTTATATGCTATTTAATTCACTCCAAACAAATTGACACTACTACCTCAAAGTCTATATTCACATACTTGACTTTTTATTAGTCTGTTTGAGAATGCGGTAGAGAAGTACTTTTATGCATGTCGAGGTAAATATGTGGAGGAGATTATCTCGTTTTACGGAAAAATACTGTTAAACATACTTTTGGGGAGTAAATAAGCTTTTTCAAACAAGCACCATGTATTTAACCATCAAGTGTGTGTTTGGGATCTCCGTTGGAAGAACGGATTTTACGGATTTCTAAATAGTTTTACGGATTTCAAGATGGTTTTTATGGATTTCAAAATGATTTTGTTTCGATTTACGTACTCTGTTGGAGGAATACATTGCCCCAACAAGCACCAAGCAGTTATAAATCATCAAATATTCGTTTGTGTAAATTTCGTTCATCTAATGCTAGCTCCTATATAGCCTTAAATATTGACGTCATATATTGCGTCATTGCAGTAGTGTTACGAGAATTGTCGAGTTGACCAGAATAAAATATTTAAAATGGAAGATAGTGACGTCATAATTTGTGATCATGATGACGTAATCGGTAGCCTTACCAGATCGGGACAGCCTTGCATGGTTCTGCATGGTTGCAAATTAAACCTCGCGAGCTGTGCCATGTTCAGTTATGAATTGTTAATCTCTCGTTGGGAAATAATAAAATAGGGAAATTTATCATCATGTCTCAAATAGAAGAATTAATGAACAAAATGTTCTAAAAATTAGCAAAATTGACATTAGATCCTAACAATAGTTGGTTCAGTTGTTATTAGCAACCTCAATAACCGTAAAAAACAAACATATCAGCTACAGTTGGGACCTTTTGGTAATTTTATTAATCTTTGAAATATTTTATTCATTAATTAGGTTATTTGTGACCTGATAGTAAATTTTTCAATAAAATACAGTATTAATTTTTTTAAAAAAATTCAAGTTTTTGATTTTGAGCTCACAATATTTTTTTATGACTAAAGACTGAAAGCTATGTGAAAATGTCAAAGAATAGATTAGGGTTAAAAAAAATAAAAAGTAAACAAGCAAAAATATTTCCATGCAATTATTAGTAATACAACTCAATAGCAAATCTTAATTAGAAGATTAGCTATTGCAAATCTTTAGAATTCAATTGTAAATTTTAAAATATCAATTGCAGATGGATTGCAAACTAAAAATATAAGCATGATTTTATGAATTAAACAAAAATTTAATTGTTGTAAACAATTAAATTTGTAGAACTTGCAACCAAGTTTCTAAAATTTGATGTTGAACTTTCAAGATTTATGTACAAAATTTATCTTCAATCCACAATCTATTTCTTACCGATTTTTTAATATTTTGATGTTTATATGTAATTAAATTTTATAAATGTACCATGTTGTCAACACCATACATAAGTATATTATTATCTATTTATTTTTATTTTTAACATTCATTACTTTAAGCCGACAACATTTCACATATTTATAATCCTTCAATGACCCTGTCTGCATTACCGTTATAAAAACACATTTACACAAATCGAAACAAAATGCATATCACATGTTTACCTTTTAAACCATAAATTACGTTGAAAAAAATAACTTTCAATTGCAAAATCCAAACAGCCCCAATAGAAGTTATTTTATTATATGGTGATGCCTTTAATTTATGATAAAGTTTTTTTTACCAGAAAAATTGATCACCTTATATTAAAGATAAACTCCATTGAAGAAGTCAAATTAGAAAGTAGATCGAAGTTAGAACACGTCTTCCGGATTCCCACATGCATACACGGTAAACACAAAAGAGTGAATTTGACTAATATTTCCATTATTATAAATAAATAGATCTTCTTTAATATATATATATATTGAATAAAATAATAAGCACTCACATTACTGAGCATGAATATGGGGCCTTACAATTCATGGTTCCTATTCGTCATATATAAGTTGTTGGCAAAAAAAAAGCATTAGTAAATTAATTATATTGGATTAGAGTACCCACGTTGACTTTAGAAAAAAAAACTCTTAATTTTTATTTTTTATAATTTTCTGACACAACTTAATAATTTTTGTAGTTAAAATAAAAAGAAGGCAAATTTGACCGTAAGGAAGGAAGGAGAAAAATTTGAGAGATAAATAGAAAAAAATAATTACATGCTCCTAGAGTGTCACGTCATCTGTACTATCTTCAATGAAAATGCTTCAAATATATTTTATTCTAGGTTGCACAAATATATATTATAATGGGTTATTAAAAGAGCAATAATCAAAAGAAATTTATAAGAAATTGAATATAAAAAAGATAATTGGAATATTTTTATTAACTAGAATGTAGAAGACATGACACTTTAAGAGTATATAAATATTTATGATATACACTTTGTTAAGAACAATTTTCAACAAAAAACTTCACTTATAAGAAGCTAATACTAGATAGACAGGTGTGAAATTCTTGGAAGCAAGTAAATGTCTTGAAGCAATACAAGATAATAGATTATATGTATATTTGGAAAAGCTTTTTTTTTCTTCTTTTTTTCACGTTACACACAAGTTAAGACAAAACTCTTCTCACATATTTACCTTAACTTGCATAAAAGTACTTTTCCAATGGATGCCCAAACGGCCGCTATCTTGGAAGTACATCCCTAATGAAAATCTCCATAATATATATTATTTATTAATTCTAGCATTTTCTATATATGGCCAAAATAGATCCCTTTAACTGAAATCCCATTCAAGACTATTTATCTATCTCAAATTCCATTCCAAAAAAAAAAACAACGGTAGCTCCAAACCTACTTTATAATTTATAACAAGTTATAATAATGGTATATGAAAAATAAAAAAATAACTAATTATCTAACATAGAAGAGCAATAGCCAATGAGAATGGAGCTTAGGATCAAGTGGGCCATGCCACATGTCACGTGGGGATTGTTTGAACTTTTAGTTTTCATATAGCGACATGTTCTACATTTTGTGGCTGTGGATGTTCCCTCCAAATAAATTCAACTGTTTCACAATATTATATATATATATATATATATATGGGAACATTATCCATTTGTTAGGAAAAATTGGGTCTTAATTTTTTTTTTTGAAAAAGTAAGAACCATTTTTATAATGCTTAGTTGTATAATATCATGATCTTATTTTGGAGGGCATGACTCTGATACTGATAGAAATTGGAAGCATCATTCCTTTTTTTTTTTAATACTTACAATTTTATGTAGAATTTACTTTTAATAATACATATATATATGTAAATTATTAATCATACTTTTATTTAAGAAATCAAGTATACTTCTTTCCTTTTTTTGCCAATGTCTTACAAAAATTTTTTTTATTGCAATCTTAACATTGTATTTCAAAAAATTATATTAAAAATATAAATTAAATTTAACATTAAGTTTATAATGAATTTATTAATGTTTTAATTACATAGTAAAAAATGATTGTATTAATTCATACATTTATATTTTCATAGAACTGATATTTTCTTAACAAAATATATATTTATATCTATTCCTTATAGTATTATATAAAGCATACCTTTTATAAATTATAATAACGTGATTTTTTGTGTGTATAAATTTTACAATCCACATGGATATATATTGAAGCAGTCACAGAAATCTAGCAAAAGGTAAGGCGGGAGCTTTAGAATCTCACTACCGGTACAGATTAAAGTGGATCCCATCTTACAATATTTTTAAAAACAAAAATTTTAAAAAAAAAGAAGAAGAAGTCAAAGGAAATTCCATATTTGTGTTCCTTAAAATAAATATATACTGCCGACTTGTGCAGTGTTATAAGCGATAAATTGATTGCTGTTAGCAAAACACAGACTCGGTTTTCCCGAAAATATATTCTGTTATATAAGTTTATCTGCTAATCTAACTGGGTGTATCTGTAATTTCACGAGGACGAATAAGCAGTTATGGTTTTTCGAGAATCATGGATAATATTTTGCCTCAAATCTATGATTATTTAACAGCTGTGATTTTGATTTCAAAACCCCCCTGCGACTCGGAGCCCACCTGTACGAGTGACTTGTGTGTTAGTGCCAGTGTGGTTGAGTGGATGCGGGGGTTACCCACTCTGCCCCAGTCTTCATATACTCCCCCTCCCCCTCCCCCTTCTAGGTAAGAGAGGACTCGTCTTTGAATCTTTCTGGATTCTGAATTTTTTGCTGTATTTCTCTGATTCTTGCCTTAAAGATGGGAGCTTTAGGCATTTCAAAAACTGGGTGTCTTCTGGGTTTTAATGGGTGTGTGTGTGAACTGGGAGGAGTATTCTGTGTTGTGTGGTCTCTTTGCCATTTGTGCCTTTTATTTTGAATAGTAAACAAGGGGCTGTTCAGAATGAACTCACTTTGATTTTTGCAACTTTTTGTTTTCCAAAAGGAAGCGAAGGTTTTCAAATTTTGAAGTCCTGGAAAAAAGGTAGAAACTTAATTGTTTTAAATCACGAACAACAATGGTTGCTTGAAAAAGCATTTGAGTAAATTTGTCTTCGTTTCTTCTAACGGTATGCGAACTTGAACGGTGTCGCTTTATTGTTAATTATGATTGATTCTGAAGAGAAGCATATTTTTTGAGTTTGCGATTCATTTGACTTCATTTCTGCTGTTTTATTTTCCCTTTCCTCTGACACGCTCTGGTTTCTGTTCATGGTAAGAATCCACTGCAGTTCTTCTGCTTTAAGTTGCTTGGAGATGACGTGTGATTTTTTAGCATTAGATATTTTAAAAGGTTCTCTGTTTATTTCTAAATCAGGAGAAAAACGGTCCTATGCCCTTTGTCCTAAAGAAAACTTCCTTTCTTGGCACGAACATAGAAATACTGAACAACATCTAATTCGCTGTCGAGTGTTATTCTTTTTCAGAACTCTGTGTGTGTGTGTGTGTTGTTATGGTTACTAAACGCACTTTCAAACCTCATTTTCATCTCTATGTCCATTTCCATTTCTATCCAAATTGGGCCCAGTTTATGGTCAATCTGCAATGGCTGCTTTGTGCTGAGTTGATTTTTTTTTTTTTGGGCAGTGGTAAGGTAAGCTATGGATATTTTTGACAATACAAGAATTGTTTTCGATAAAATTCAGAAATTTGAAGCCGAGCATGCCCCCAAAATAATGGGGTACCTCCTACTGCAAGATCATGGTGAGCAGGAAATGGCTCATTTGGCATCATGCCCTGATCATGTGATAAGAGAAGTGGCATCTAACATCAAATTGGAGTTCCAAAGGTTTTCTGCTAAATCTACCCTAGTTCCTGGTTTACCTCCTTTGAATTCTCCTGGTTTAAGCCAACTACCCATGATCTTTTCTAGAAGCCCTACTTCCCCAGCAAGCTTCCCAGTTCACTCGGCTTATTGGGAACCACAGTGTAATAATAATAACACTACAAACTCAGATTTCGTGCCATTTAGTTATGTTGATTTTATCCCAGAACTTCAGAAGCAGACCCACCAGTTGTTTGGCTTACAAAATAGTAATAGTATAGGTCCACTGATTATTGGAAACACTGGGACTGCGAATGTGAATGATTATTATAGCTTAGATGCTTCCTCAGGAAATTTGAATTCAAAAGCTGGTAGACGGTTTTCATCCGAATTTTTTGTTAAGACCTGTCACTATTTTAACAAAGGTTTCTGCAAACATGGAAGTGACTGTAGATACTATCATGAGAAAGTTGGTCTGGAGAGACTTAGTCAAATGTTTGGAAATGATGTTAGTAATAATGATGATAAATTCATTACGCCGGGTTCGCTAGCGCAGTTAGAGTTGGAACTTGTTGAGCTACTGAAACCAAGAAGAGGCAATCCTATTACAATTGCTTCCCTACCAATGGCATACTATGAGAAGTATAATAAGTTACTTCAGGCTGATGGCTATCTAACTGAGAGCCAGAGGCATGGAAAATCTGGCTATAGTTTGACAAAGCTTCTCGCCCGGTTGAAAAATACTATTCGACTCATAGACAGGTGAAAATCTCATCCACAGGCAATTATATATACATTAAATTGATCAAAATGCTTGTTATCTGAATGTGTCTTAACTTGTGGTCGATTTATTTACAGACCCCATGGACAGCACTCGGTGGTTCTAGCAGAAGATGCACCAAAATACTTGGAAAGAGGAGATCACAGTCTAAATATTAGTGCAGCACGACAAATTTATTTAACTTTCCCAGCTGACTGCGATTTTACAGAAGAGAATGTTTCAAACTACTTCAAGTAAGCTAAGTTTTTTTTTATTCAAAGTCACTTCATTGTAGTTAATAATGGTTTTGGTTAATGAAATGTGTTGAATTGCTTTTTGTTTACAGAATGTTTGGAACTGTTGAAGATGTAAGAATCCCATTTCAACATAGGAGGATGTTTGGATTTGTAACATTTGCTGATCCTGAAACTGTTCAGACAGTTTTGGAGAAGGAGAATCCCCATTATATTCAGGGCTGCCGAGTGCTCGTGAAACCTTACCGGGAAAGATCAAAGATCACTGACAGGTGAACTATACCTGGATGCCTGTCTTTCATGGCAAATGCATTCAGTTTTAATGCTTGAATCTGTATTTTTTTTATCAATGAATGGGTGGTTGTTAAGTCTTAGAACTTCTAAATTAAAAATGTATCGAGCTACAAAAGTTAATCCAGCTGTTAAGGAGTTGGCTCATAATTCAAAAGGTCATGATTTCTGCCAATGTGGGGATTTTGTCAGTTGACAGTAACTCAATAAGTGTGACACATGCTAATATCAATTTAATGCTTATGAACTCAACTGCTACATAAGCAACCTCTTCAGAAGATTCTCTAAATTCCATAGTGTACTATCTTTTCTTTTTTACACATGTATAGTACTTAAATTTTGATGCAGGAGGTACCCTGATAGAATTGAGCCTCCTGTTGGCTATTCATCACATGCAGACGTACATTCTGAACTTACCTCAAGTGAGTATGAATGTATGGTATCTTTTTCTGGTTTGAAATCAATTAAACCCCATCTGTTTAAAAAAAAATGGAAAACTTGGCGTTATTTGTTTCCTTGCCTTCATGGCATGACCGTTTGAAATGATTGTTGTGGTTAAAATGGATTTTCTTATCTTATGACGTAGAGTTAAAGTAGTTTTGGCTTGATATTGAAGTCATATGTGAATGTAATGAAATTGTTCATGTGCCTTGGTTTTAATTGTTCAAGCTTTTGAATAGAAAGTCTCCTTTTTTCCTCTAACACCGGTACAAGAAGCTTTTTTATACTGATGCACTGATTTTATAGCGTCAAGAAGTTTCGGCAGCCCGACGTTTCTGAGTCAGTTCAGTGAAGAGCAAGAGCAAGCCCTGGAATTTCAAAGGAGACGTTTTGCTAGCTTGCAGCTGAGCCAAAACTCTCTGTCTAATCTGCCCCATCCAGGCTCCTCCATGGATGGGCTAAAAGCTTCAAGAGGTGGGTATTATAAAATCTATAGGAAGCAGTACTATTCATAATTATGAACATCGTTAGCCACCGATTTTATTATGCCTAATTTGATATGATTTCTTGCCTTGTGCCAGACCCTTTCAATTCTCAGCCTACAGAATCTTTAAACTATACTGTGACTGACAAACCTAGGCACATAAAGACCAATTATACTGAGGAGGATAGGTATGAATCTGGTTTCTTATAAATTTTT
>JANTPZ010007145.1:0-10550 GCA_025593235.1 Vachellia pachyceras | reverse complement strand
AAGGTGAGAGAGTGAGGAAGAGAGACTGAGAGCTGAGAGAATGTAGAAGAGGGAACGGACGTGCAGAAGGATAAAGAACGGGCTGTGGCTTACATTTGAAATAAGAGGTGATCGAAAGAAGAAAAATTGGAATGGGCGGGATACTTTGCTTGAGCCGACCCGGAGCCCAATGCGTGCAGCCGAAGAGAGTGGCTTATGAACAGTTGTCTGGACGTGTAATTTTATGCTCGGCTATTTTAAATATATTGATTGTTAAATAGTAATAAGATAAAGCATACCCACTAAAAAAATCAAATGTTCAAAATGATTTATTCTTATTCCGCCACCTAATTAAAAATAAATCAAATGTATAATAATAATAATAATAATTTAAAAAAAAAGCCCAGGCCGCTTGATAGGCCAAACAAGCCTGCTAGGCGACCTGGGCCTGGGCCTTTTTTAAAACAGGCTTTTTTGGCGGCCTGACCTACGGCATGGGACTGTAAAAGTCTGGCCTGTACAGGCTTTTATAGGCCAGGCCACACACCCCTAAAAATGATCCAAATATGCCATATGCATATTATGCCTAATTATATCCAATTAATCCAAAACACTAGAGTCAAAAGGAAAAGTTTAGGTACTAAAATATAGGAAAACATTTAGCATTATCACTAAGAGGAAAATTTTGATAAATATTATCTATCTTATCTTATCTCCATATTCCTTTGATTTGGTACCTTTATCTCAATCTTTCTTTTAATATCCAGATTTCCTGCGTCAAGAATACGAGGCTAAATGTGTACTCAAAGATCAGTTAGAGGTAAGGTAAAATAATAGAAATCATAGGGATGTGTAGGTACCTGTCACCTTGAGCAGTGGCAAAAGTATAATTTTTAAGAAAGTTTAGGTAACCAAGGCAACTTAGTAAATTTAATCAGAATATTAGAAAATTTCCCCATAAGCATAGGAAAGTAGAGATAACCCCAAAAATATATTTGAGGTAGAATTGATGGTAAAGAAGAAGAAAGGACCTCAAAAGAATTTTCAGTATTTACACTTAATATTTGGTTGATTAAGGGATTAATAACCAAATATAATCATTAAAAATTATGGAGATGTTTTTGAATGATAGGAGAAAATTATTTTGATAATTATTCTAATTTATAAAAATGGTTTTAGAATTAAGCAATTGGTTTAGTGTTGGAGCATCCTTCGGGCAAGATATTGACTCTCATTTATGTTGGGATTTGTGTCCAAGTGAGCTAATTCACTATTCCTCTTGACTTATTTATTACTCCAAGATCACACGTTGTTATATATTCAGTTGGACCATCAAATGCCAAGTAATGTAAGTTTCTTTGACACGCCGCACAACTATGACAAAAGAAGATTTGAAGTTTCTACGGTGGAGAAAATTCGTTACCAGTTAAAGGAGCAAATTAGGTTTTCTAGTTACTGTTATAACTCATTCTACCGCTAATCATAACCTCCTATGAAGACTATTAATAACCAAACGAACTGAGTGAAACCTTTGGTCCAACTAACGGGCGGGGCCACACTTAGGAGATATTTTATCTTAACTAGGGTACTTAAATATCTAGAATATTTAGATATATAATCCCAATATTAATTAAAAATAATGTAATAAATGCATAAAATATCTTACAATGGCAACCCAACATTATATTTTTCAAAAGTAAATTGGATCCGACCCATCATCTGAGGTCCGAATGAGTGGAGGGTGAGAGAGTGTGTGAGAGAGGGGGGGGGGGAGTAAGAAAGCCGTGTGGGTAGCACAGTAGAAAGATGCAAAGCGGGAAGAGGGAAGGATATAAAGGATAGAGAAAGAGACAAGCTCAGATTCCTTAGTGAGAAGCTTTTGAAATGAAACAAGATAAAAAGGCAAACTCTTCAAGTCCAAAGCAAAGCCATTCGTCATGCAGTGTTTTGACCGAGTAGTTAGTATATGCAGTTAATTTTAAGGAGATCAGTAAAAGCAAAGAGTGTGTGTGTGTGTGTGTGTGTGTAACTCGTATATAACAATAAAAAGAATATAAACACCACTAAAAGGTCTAGGATGAATGAGGAAGAAGAGGGTGGATGAATATGATATGATGCAGCAAGCTCTAGCATGTGTGTTGTTGAAATGGGGAGGAGAGAGAAACGAGAGAGTAGTGGTACGACAATGCTGAGGCGTCTGCAACAGCTTGCGCGTCCTTTTATATGCATAGATTCCTTTCAGTGAAATTAACCAAAGTAAAGAAAGTAAAAGTGGAAAAAAGGTTGCTTTGTTTTGTTAGAGTCCAGCTGCGAGATGCTCTCTCACTCTTTGGACCATCTCTCCCCTCCCTTCGTCTCTTCCAATGCGACACTCCCCTCCCCCCATTTTCGAATCTTTCAGGTCCCAGCCAGCCTGCCCTCTTCTCTCTTTGTCTCACTTTTTCACACACACGCTCACACTCACTCTTTTATAATAATAATTCATCCATGCATCAATGGCGTTGGAGACTCCTACACGTCTCCCCTAACCCTAACCTTTAATGTGGTTCAGATTAATGGTATAAATTA
Organism: Vachellia pachyceras; assembly: GCA_025593235.1. Taxonomy (NCBI): domain Eukaryota; kingdom Viridiplantae; phylum Streptophyta; class Magnoliopsida; order Fabales; family Fabaceae; genus Vachellia; species Vachellia pachyceras. Next base: position 8,003 of record JANTPZ010007145.1, on the reverse strand, counting down.
CTTTTCTAACATGATTTACGGTCTATAAGTTAAATATGTAAGAGGGTTTTGTCTCGATTTATGTGAAGCGATTTTTGAACGTTAATGTAAATATGTCTCGTATATGTTTATACTCATTATGATATTTATATTTATATTCCAAGCTCTGAGAATAGCACCCTTTTTTGTGTGCTCGCATGAGGTGTCTCTATATATATTCTCTCTTCTAATTTTAAATATAACACTATGTTTATAGTGTAAATTGTACTACTAGATTTAAGACGTGAGGGAATATTTCATAAATCAATAATAATAATTCATTCATGCATCCATAACGTTCAAAACTCCTATTCGTCTCCCCTAACCCTTATATGTATGTTCATATTAATTGTAAAAGTTACTTTTTTAATATGATTTACGTTCTACGAGGTAGGTATATGAAAAGTATTTTGTCTCAATTTCCTTAAACATGATTTTCAACGCTAATGTAAACATGTCTTATATATATGTTTATGCTCATTATTATTTACTTTCCAAGCTCTGAGTATAGCACCCTTTTTTTGTGTGCGGGCATGAGTGTGTGTCTCTTTATGTGTGTGTATTCCCTCCCATAATTTTAAATAGTGTAAATTGTACTACTATATTTAAGATGTGAGGGAATATTTCATAAGTAAATAATAATAATAATAATAATTCATCCATGCAATCAATCGCGAAAACTTCTATCCGCATCACCGCCAACCCTTATGTGCCTGTTTAAATTAATGGTAAAAGTTAATTTTTTTAATATGATTAACAGTCTATAAGGTAAGTATGTAAAAGAATTTCTGTCTCAATTTGCATGAACATGGTTTTTAAACGCTAACTTGAGCATGCCTTATATATGTTTATGCTGATATTATGATGTTAATATTTATATTTATATTCCAAGCTCTGAGTATAGCACCCTTTTTTTGTGCTCGCGCATGAAGGATGTGTGTGTATTTCCCTCCGGTAATTTTAAATATAATACTATGTTTGTAGTGTAAATTGTACTACTGTATTTGTATTTAAGATGGGAGGGAATATTTCATAAATAAAAAGTTAACTTGTAAATATATGCATTTAGATAGTGAACTTGGGGTGGCTGCGGCTCTCTTTGCTTGCCCTTAAAATTTTCTCAACTTTCTAATTTTTTTATATTTTTATTATTAAATTCTACAAAAAAAAATAAGTGACATTTTTATATGTTACAAACAAAAAATGATGCATTTTGTAATTTTTTATAATTTTTTAAAAATTCTACACAAAATCTATATAGTTTCTTTTTAATTAGATATTTGAAGAATCATAAAAAAATTCAAAACCGCATCGTTTTTTTCCCATGAGATATGATATGTCAACCAATTTATGTAGAATACAATGATCAAAAGAAGCATTCAGAAATCTGGAAAATTTTAAACTGGCAGCTAACAGCCCATATCGGCATGTGGTACTGCAACTACACACACACACACATATACATGGCTTTGTATATGTACATGAGTCTCTCTGGTTGGGACTTTGTATGATAATGAATGCTCTAAGCGACCACTGTTCATTTCTGGGGGCTCACTGTCTTCTTTTTGTTCTTCCACGGGGACACCTGAATGAAAAGCAAAAAGAAAATTTTTTTCAAGAATCGATCTGTTGCTGTCATTGTTTCTTACTTTCTTATTCTTCACAGATCACATGTGCTGATGTGCATATATGGCCTTGTTTTTGCTGCTGGTTTCTTCGTTCTCTTCATAACCCAGAAGTTAAACGGATCAACGATTGTGGCTTTTGAGTGATGCTACTACATGGCACTTCAACATTAGTCGGTACTAGCAATTAACTGAGTTAAAAAGTTAAAGAAATTAAATAAATTACTTAATTGTAATATATATTACATCATCTCTCCTAAATATTCATGTATATTATTATATTATATATAAGTTTATATTATAAGTGAGACAAATAAATTTGGAGAAAATTATAAGTATAAATCTTTAATGTAATTTATTTGACTTCCTTAGTCTCTCCAAATTAGTCATTTTTGTTTAGTTAAGAATCAGAGATAGTACTAATTATACTAATTATATGAGAGAATCATTTTTTATCTAGTTATGAAATGTGTGTATATATAAGAATATAGAAATTGCACTATTTATTACAACTGTAAGACTCCCGCCGATCTTTGACTCCATGCAAGATAATGAGGTTCAATCTGGCCATTAAAATATATACTACTTCTTCATATCTTATATAAGAATTAGTAAACAGTTTTAGGGAGATTAATGAAATTAAATACATTGCTTAAAAATATTTATTTACTATATAATTAGTCAAGCAAATTAATTCAAAGAAAAATGATAAATATAAATAGTTTAAAGTTAATGTATTTAATTCTTTAATCTCCTTAAAAAAAGTCAACCGATTTTTAAATTCTAGAAATGATGTAGTATATAATTTTATTATATAAAATATAAACTCTATATATAAGAAATCACTGTACTTTATGTGATAAACAATATTCAGATTACATAAAATGGATGAGAACCACGCCTTAGTGATCAAATATAAAATATAATATTTATATCAAAGAACACTATAAATTTATAAGTATAAATAACATTACTAGTGATCCTTAATATAAATTACAGTATATATTTATGTGTATGGTTAAATTGTAGATAAGGAAAATTAATTTTAAGAAAAAATAATAAATATACATATTTTAAATTATTTTATTTAACTTTCTTAATTTTTTTAAAAAAAGTTAACCAACTATTATATTAAAATATAAAGATAAGAAGTGGTATTACTCATCATTACCGGTGAAATTGAAAAAAAAAAAAAGAGTTCAGACGACTCATTATGCATTCCTTTAGAGGATATTAAATGTTATAATTAATTTATTAACACTGCAATCTATTCCTTTTTATTAAAAATTGAAAATTTCTTACAAATATTTTTAAGATTATATTTTAAGATGAAGTGTATATGATGCAATGATTAAAAGATATATTAAAGTCAAGATTGATCGTAAGAAAGTTAATACAATATTGCCAACATCGTGGAGGAAGAAAATTTAATAAACAAAGAGCTGAAATTAGATAAATTAAAAGCTGGGCTGAAATACATAATATTAGAGTAACATAAGTACTCTAACTATCTTTATGTTTTTGATTAATTGCATAGACCTTTCACATAGTTTGAAAACGTATTCTAGTCTAAATCGTTAAGACCATTAAAGAATATTTTAAAAATATTACTGTGTAATTTAATATATTTCATATACTTCCTATTTATATCCGACGACAACGCTCGAATTTAAATTAGTTAGCAATGTCAAATAATTATAAATCAAGTTCCTCAAGTTCCTATAGACTCATATAAAGATACACGCAATTTTGATTTAGAGTTGGAAAAAAATGCAGAAGACCTTAGCTTATAAAAGGGTTATACTCTTTGTTTGATAGTATTTGAAAGAGGTAAACTAATCTTATGTTCATAACTATAAAATAATACTCACATATAACTTATCAATATGATGCTAGATAACCCTATACCAATAATTTAATACACACACACATATTTATATATATTCCAATAACATGCCCATCTTTAGTTACTCATCCAATCGATTCTAGCACTAGGTAATTAATTAGGTCAACGAAGAATGGGAAAATAAATAAAAAATTATCGGAAATCAAAATCATTGGAAATAAAAAAAATGGGGTTAGTTGATGCATGCACGTCATACGCTTATTTTGTATGCTTATATTGGTTGTCATATCCAAAAAATATATCCCCTTCAAACAAATTATTGGAAACCAAAATTATTTTATAATTAGTTGACAAATTACAAACCTTCCTTTTACATTTTTCAAAACCTACGATATCTCTTAAGTGAGCTATCCGAGGCTGGATACAACTACCCCACACACACACATATATAATTAAATTTTGTGTAATTTTTAGATGTCGGATAGAAAGTTGGAGAACTGATAGATAATTTAGATGAGAGGACAATAGACAAATTTAGGTGAGAAGTACAGTCATGAGTTAAAAGAAGAATCAGTAAAAATAACAAAGCAAAAAATAGAAAACAATAAAACACGTAAAATTTATTTTTTGTTTCTTTTAAAAAGCACATTTCCATTTTTTGATTTGCAAAATACTTAAGTAAAAATTAACAATAAAACATTGGCAAAAATTAACAATAAAACAATTTTATTTTATGAAAACAGATAACTGTTCCAACATAGGAAACACAAGCAGGGCCTATATTATTCATGCTTGTTCCTTTTTTTTTTTATAAATGATTTTGGTGGGCTTAATTTCTGTAGGAATAAAGTGGTGAAATTTATACTAGGAGAATTAACTATCCCTAATTTTTTTTTCATGTGATATAACATTTTCCCCATGACAGAGAACATTATTGGGCTTGTTTGGCGAAACGTTTCCAAAAGTTAAATGTACGTTCAACAGTATTTTTCCACAAAATGAGATAATCTTTTTCATATATTTACCTCGACTACGTAAAAGTACTTCTCTACCTTATTCCCAAACGAACACATTAACTAAGGTGTAATACTCAGTACCACAAATGTGATTATTTTATAAAAGGCAATGAGAACTGTTTTACCAAACCCATTGTTATATGATTAAATTTCGTACGCAAATATTTTCTTAAAAGATTGTGCAAATCAATTGCTGTTGGGTTGGGTGAAATGAATTCAATTATTTTTAAATATAATAACATTTAGAATTTTTTAAAATGGAAAAATTACGTTCACATAATATTGATGTTATGCAAAATTACGTTCACATAATTTTTAAATTATGTTTAAATATCAAATGTTATGCAAAAATCAAAATTGACTATGTCATTCACGTGTCTGTATATATTGATGAAAGAAATAAATTTGTTGCCAGGGTTAGAACTAATAAAAGGTGTTAATTATTTACAATAGGACTCATCAATGTTCGAAAGTTACTTGAAAGGGTAGTCCATGTTTAACACTTGACATTTCTGAAATGATACTGTACCTTCCATGGGAGTCTACTTGTTAGAAATATACGTATGTATGTTCAGTATTTACATTGCAAAGCCCTCTTGTGAGGGGAAAAAAGAAAATAGAAAAATTTAAAAAAAAATAGGGAAATTTACCATTAGGTTCAAAATAGAATAGAAGAATTAATGAATAAAAGGTTTTAAGGATTAATGAAATTACTATCAGGTCTTTGCAGGAGCTAGTCCGATTATCATTAACAACATCACTAACAGTCAATAACAACCAGACCACCTACAGTTGAAACCTGATGATAATTTTACCAATCTTTAGAACATTTTATTCATTAATTGGGTTACTTGGGTTCTGATGGTAAATTTAAAAAAAATACATGGTTGACTTGAAATATGGGAAGATACGTGTCACTTGATGATTCTAAGCTAGCATTTTAGGAACAACCAGTAGTTATAGTTCCTAAATCCAAATGATTGAGCCGCCCACTTACTAAGCAACCATTTTGTTTTGTAAAACACGCCTTTCGTATAGTTGACTAAACTCTAATTGGCTCTTCTTACGTGCCTACCTCTCATTGGTTCTACTTCAAAAATCAAGCCCCATTTCCTCGGCGCCAATATCGTGGTTGCTAGCGAGTAAGATCATCTTCTCCATCAATATAATTATGAGTCACAATTGTTACAAAAAAAAAAAAAACTAAACTCCATACCGACGATTAATTTCCTGTTTTCCCCATAAGATCATCAGAGAATTTAGAATTTAAAATCAAACCCCTTGAAGATTATTTACCAGTCATTTGCAGATAATCAGAGAATTTAGAAGCAGAGCACCAACAGTGGTAAAAGACAAGAAAGCTCTGGATTCTCTATGGCTTCTTTTCTATTTTTATTTTTTAATAAAAACGAAAATTAATGGATGAAAAGAAAGATGAATGCTTCACGTCGCAATCATTACCAATATTATTCTTTCCTTCTGGTAAAACTGACCTCAGTGCCAGCTCCGTAGAACTTGACCGAATAAATGCCGGCTTTATTCATTTAATCGCGAATATAAAAAAATAACACAAGAATTAACGAGTCCATAAACATTGCATTAATCCATTGATAAACAAGAAAGAAGAAAAGGTAATAGAGAGAAAGAAGAAAAAGGCAACAAAACCTCTCATTTCGTTCTTCCTACTCCTGAATCCGCACGGCCATCTTTGCAAAATCTCAAATATAAAGAGGATCGAGCGATCTGGGTTGCCAAGAAGAAAAATTTTTGAAGGAGAAAAATTAGTTTGCACAGTGAACAAAAGAGAAAGAAAGGAGAGGTACAGAGAGAATCAAAAGGGAAAATAAGATGAGAAGGGAAAAAAAGAGGAATTTGTTCGGGTTTTAATCATGGAGAAGGAGAGGCATAATCGGATCGATCGAAGTGAAGAAGTTGACCGCTACATTTGGGGCATTCTTCGACCTGTTTGGGAACCATGAAATACATGAGACAGCTCTTGCACCCGGCGACCACCAGAACGTTATTCTGCTTCTCCGCCGCCGCCTGACTGGTTAGCTCTCTCGACGACGACGGACACGACTCCGACGAAGATTCTTCACTGTCGCACCAGCTTTCATCTTCGTCGGAGTAGTAGTATTCCCCACCACCACTGTATTCTTCTCCTATCCTTCTAGGGTCCTCTCTCGCCTTCATCCCGTTGCTCCAGTTTATATAATATATCTCTCCGGTCTGAAATGAAATCAAATCAACGAAAGTTACAACCAGAGTGTAAGATTGAAGAAATCAAAGTAATCTAGGGCAGGAAGGAGAGGATAGGAAAGAGAAGTGAAGAGAGAGAGAAACCTTCAAATCGAGGCATTGTTCCCAGTGGTAAGGGAGGGAGATGTGGGAGTTGAGGTCTAAGGTGGTAGCGGCGGCGCCGTGAGAGGTGGAGGAAGTGTCAGTGCCGATGGCGTCGGAGACGGAACCTGGACTGGTGTGGTGGTTGTTTAATGAACAGCGCTCCAACGAGGCCGTGATCGTCTCCATATTGGGAGCCGTCATAATTACTTGGTGGTGCTATGCTACTAAGAACTGCGTTTTGATCGGGCTTGAAACTTGGAATTACATAGATATAAGAGTTGACGGTGGTTTCACGCTCCAGAATAGGCGCGTACAGCCAGCCAATGGATGGTGGGCCCGCAAACTGTGATCTACATGCTTAGACACGGCACGCGCGGCTCAGGAGCGTTCAAACCACCAATCAGCGGTAGGAGCGAGAGCGAGAGCGAGAGCGAGAGCGAGAGAACTACATTCGCTGCATCCGAACCCTGCGACAAAACGAGTAAAAAGGAAAATTTGAATAGAAAATGTGGGGAAATGAGTTTGAGAGGAAGAAAAAATATGCACTCCTTTTTCTCCAACATTTCTTTCTATACCTAGAAAATAGAAAGTAAATGCAGAGAAAAAAATTTTCTTATATATCCACATGTTTTTTTATTGGTTTTTCCATTTTATTTTTAAATTCCATCTGTGACTTCTTTTTTTAAAAAAGATAAATTTTAAAATATATTCTAATATTTAATTTATTTTTTAATTACTTATTAAAACCTTGCAACTTTAAAAAATATGTATTATTATCATATTTAATTTGAAAATATATTTGATATATTTAAAGGATATTTTAGTTTTTCAACTATTTATTTAAAGATTTTTATTTAAATATATTTTAGTGATACAACTATTTGCTCATTTTTCTCTCTTTATTTTCTCTCGTCCATTCAAGCATATTGAGTGATAATATTTTCTATCTATATTTACAAATTGAGTGATAATATATTTTCTCTCAGTTTTCTCTCCTCTAATTTTTTTCTTTTAAATTTTCCTTCCATCCGAGCACAGAAAAAAGAATGCCAGAGCCTGGAGGCCTCAACGTTTTTTTAAATGTAGTTAACACAGTTAATAACCACGTTATAGAGCCATATGTAAAACTTACGCAAAAAAAGCTTGAGTTTTTTG
>JANTPZ010007143.1:0-13817 GCA_025593235.1 Vachellia pachyceras | reverse complement strand
AGGAAGCAAAGAGGAAGAGAAGAGAGAAGCTCTGAAACTTGGTCAAGAGCTTGGGTACATCTTCCTCAATTGTGGGCATAGTATTTATAGGTTCCATGTAACAAGGCCCTCATTCTCCCAAGCAATGTGGGACTTCATGCCTTCCTTGTTTTACACAAAGTGGAACTTCCTCTTCCTTTTAACACACACCCACATATAATTCCAACATTGACTTCTGGTGATGATGCTTCCAATCGGCTTAAGATTGGATGCGACATTCTTCAGAAACACAAGCAATGCAATCACTTCAGCAACTTGAGTTTCATACACTCCCGTCTAATTGGAGACAATGACTTTACCGGTATTCGTATAACGTACATGGGCAACTTTTTAAACAGGAATTTGAACATTGATTTACAATTACTATGAGGTAATTTTATTCTATACCACTCTACTGAATTATAAGTCCAGTTCAAATGTTTAATTACGGTACATAACAAAAAAAACCTCCTTTCATGCCTAATAGGCAGTTTAGAATTTCATGACATTTTAAATTTTTTTAAAAAGAATCTATTTCTTTAATGACTTGTCCTCCACCTTTAAAAAATAATCTTTTGAAAATGCCCTTATTAGTTATTAAATTAGGAGTGGGTTTGGGAAAAAAAAAAAGACACATTTGTTTTTTTCCTTAAAACATCCGATATCCTAAAATAAGCCATTTTTCAGACATATCAACTACCCTAGATTAATCTGAACGCCACCGAATCTTCCAATTAAAGGTAGATGAATGCGGATATTTTTCTATACTCAAAGGAGAAATCAAACCCCTCCAACTCGGTTAGTAATAGAGATGAATTTGACAAATAAATAAGTTAATGATGACCGATTTTGTGAAGCGGTTAATTCTTCCATAAATAACTTACACCGTGGACTTATACGATTTTACTTTGAAATGCACTGCGAATACGCAACCGTACATTTAAAAACCATCAATATATATATATATATATTCTTGAGCATCTCTTTAACTTCAACTTTGAATATTGGTCTGTCCTCTCGAATCCGTTATCCATTTGCTTCTTCCAACCATCTTTGACGAGCAATTTCTGGCCCAAAGAAGGAAATTTCACATTCTTGGCGGCAAATGATATACCAGCCGACAGGGAAAGTACCAAGACAAAAGATTATCAACCCTTGGATTGCGAGTGATTCATCGAACCACATCTGGACATTTACAGGTACTAATGCCTGCCGACGAATATTTCGATCCAAACACTAAGTTGGGCCGAGGCCTTGCGGTGCTTGATTGTGCCCAGAAGCAAATACAAGTACAATTAACGAGTGTTTGGATTAATTTCGGAGAGTGATTTTACACCATTCAAATTAAGTATATTAAAGAAGTTTTATCTCAATTTACGTAAAATTGAGTATAGAAATGATTCTGAAAAGATTTACATATACAAGAGAGTCATGATCCCTGAAATCTACGATCCCATTCCCTGCAACTGCCGCCCAGGAAGGTTAATTAGTGAGTTAATTTTGATTTTAAACGTAAGAACTATTTTTATTAATTAACTTAATTAATATTTCTAATATAATTAAATTAGATAAGTAAATGTTTCGGTTAGGATTTGAGGAGGCGATTCTCCCTTAAAAATTATCTAGATGGGCTGTGATCCAAACACACAGGACTTTCGCAAACGGGTTTCATGGTGGCTGGAATGCATTCTATTGACCAAATATCCAAACAAACGGATCATTGAGGCTACACCAAAGTTGTGTGGAGGCTGCAAATAGGCAAGTTAACGCTGGGTTGGCATATTTGAAGCCCGTTTGAGAACATGATAAAGAAATACTTTTACGTAAATCGAGATAAATATATGAAGAACATTATTTTATTTTGCTGAAAAATACTGTTGAACCTGAATCTGAACTTCCAATAAATTCAACCCTTGAACTAAGATCACATCTCTCGGTTGGAATGAGGGCCTTCTTGCAACATGTGATAGCGATCATAAGGTGACATTGATGCGACACAATAAACACAATCAGTCATTTCACAGAAAACATAGACGTGGTCTTTATATAAATAGGATGTCTATGCCCTTTCAAATCAAAACCAGTGGCAACAACATGACACTGAAGCATTTGAGAAGGTATTAGAATCACTTTTAAAAACACTCTTAAACAAATTAAAATAAAACTGGATTCGTATATTTATCTTGAATTGTGTAAGTATTTAATCTTGGACGGAATTTACCCTGCCGATTGGGGTTACATTTTCAAACAATCCAACTGTCTACAGTGCCCATGACGAGGCTCTCACCATATCCGGCACCCCTTTCAAGGGATTTGGACTCAATCAACCATTGATAACGCTTCTTCATACTACAATTTGAATGTCGAGGTGATCGATTCTCATAAAGGCCATTCCCGGTTCACTCATTGTTACTAGAGCGATCATTGTTAGTTTCTTTTCCTTCATTTATTGATATGTTTAAACTTAACGGGTAGCTCCGCCTAACCTAGGTGCACTAACAGTAAAATGTTTGTGGTCTTAATCACCTGCCTGCCATTTTCCTCCTTCAAATGCTAAACCCAAGCATATAGTCGGGTGCACAAAAATTTGTTAAAAACTGAAAATTTTGGAATTTATTTAAATTCAAAAAACTAGAAATTACAAAAAGCGTAAAAAATTATGTGTTGCCTTGAAAGGCCCACTTCCTGCGTTTTCTATCAATCAATTTGGAAAGTCAAACGCTCTAGAAATATAAAATCAATCGCATTGAGTCCGGTAAATATGGTTGATCATTTGCAGGATCATGGACAAAGGTTTGAATCCAATTAAAAGAAATGTTTATGTTTGATGACTGACTGTATCTCAAATAAAATTGTATATAATAGAAAAATACATGGACTTTAAAAGAACTTCAAAAAAACATATTTTTTGTATAGTAGTAAAAACATTTTAAGTATTATAAGTTAAGAATATAATAAAATGCAACGTAATAAATACAGAAAGATTATATCCATACAGTTTTTTTCAAAATTACCAACAACCAACGGGCCGAAGATCACTGAGCCACAATTCGTTTTACTTTTAGGGACGTGAAAATGTGAAATGAATATGATAAAAAATTTACAATAATTAGTCTAATTAATAAGGAATGGGTATATAATTTCTATGGCTATAAATTTAAATCTCATTATCAAGATAAAAATTTTATCGATGAACGTGAGGATTTTATAAGAAAATAAAATGACAAGAAAAAGAAAAAAGAATCGTGAAATAAAGGAGTCCACTTTAACATGAAATTTGGTACCCAAATTACCCTTCTCCTCTCCTTTATTGCCCCTCATCTTCTGTTTTATTGCCACTTTTGCCTCGTCCCCTTCCAGGTCCGTCCCCTATCCCGGAAAATCCCATATTTTCGTCAGATCCGTCACATCTACGCGAAGAATTTTTCCCCTTTGTCATCCATGACGCTTGGCTCAAGAGGATCGAGTGTCGTGGGTGAGTTGCAGACCCATGACCCTGTTCCTCTAGTATTTTCCTTTTCTTTTGTTTGGGCTGCTAACGCTGCTTTTTTCCAACCTGTATTATTTCAAAAATTCTGCTTGGTATGCATATTTCTTTGTTTGTGTACCTTTAGAACAGTCGACGTTACCATTTTCGAATATTTTGCTGTTTCTTAATTGTTTGTGATACTTTATCTTGGTCCCCCAATTTTCTTCTGGCGACTGATGGTATACGCTGCTCGGGGCTTTGATCGATTACTGCAGTTCAACTTGGGGTTTTGTCGTTGGTGAATTTGCTTAAACCTTGGTTCCTGCTATTTATGAGTACACTATTGCCATAATTATCAAATATTATTCCCCGTGCCTGTCTGCTTCTCAAAAGATCATTGTACTCTGATGCCTCTCTGAAATTGTTGTTCCTTATGACTGACGTTTTTATTTGAAAAGATTTGGATCGCATTATTCTTTGTAGCATGCATGGTGTGATTTTCATGTTTTGAGATTGTGTTCTTTGAAATTCAAGCAAGAACAAAGGTAGGTATGTTTGAAGTGATCGACTTGAAGGGAATTGTTGGTCATTCCTTGCCAAGAATTTTCTGCCAATTCTATTTGCTCACATTTCTCAAAATCCTACCAATTTAGACTACCCCTCTCTGTGATTGAATGCAAGAACCACGAAGACACTCGTATCTATACCATCAAAGAATGAAGACCTAATCACCTCCTGGACATATTTTAACCTGACTGCTGACTTATGTGGGCTGCTAATGATTCATTTGATCATTAAATAATGGCATACTTTGGTCCCCAGACTGTAAATTTGAACATACGTAAAAGCCTTGTGAAAAAGAAAGGTTAGCCCTGCTCGCTTGATGAGGTGGATGGTGTTGTAAAAACATACAAGGAATGTCATGTGGCTCATATATAACGTGCTTGTTCATAGCTTCTGATCATTGACTTCACAAGATCATTGCTATTAAGCATCTGGGTTGGGGGTGGAACTTGGGGAATGATTGTGTGCAAGAATTAATTATCTCTACTGTTAAGACAAAATGATGCACATCTCATGACAAGTTGGTTGTTGTTTATCTTACAATAATTGATGAGATGACATTCTTTTGATTTTCTGAGTGTGTCTTGTTAAATGTAATTATCCATAAATGCAGTTCCAAGGAACTTCAGATTGCTGGAGGAACTTGAACGGGGAGAAAAAGGTACTGGAGATGGCACAGTTAGCTATGGAATGGACGATGATGATGACATATACATGCGCTCTTGGACTGGTACCATCATTGGTCCCCATAATGTAAAATATCTCACTCACACCCCTTCATTTACTCTTCGGTGTCTGTCTTTCTGCAAAGTCAGCTTATTTTATTTGAACAAGCGAATATGCATGCAATAATTTTCATATTTATCAGCTCTCAGAACTTGTACATCTGTGGAAATTACAAATTCTAAATCCTCTTGATGGGTTCCTGTGATTAGTAACTGCTATATAATATCATCTGAGCATATGTTCAACTTTCCTGGCACATACTGTTGTACGTATGTCTGGATTATACACTAATTCCAGCTTGTTAGTTTTGTACATGGTGTGTTTGTGTTATTGAATGTGGATGCCTTTCGTGGCTATCGTTATACAACTTTGGTTCGCATAATATTGGCTTCAGACAATAATAGATTGAAGCGTTATTACAATTCTCTACTCGTTATGTGGTTCACAATGGGGTTATGGTGGTTGTTCTTAGCTTCCATACAGAATGATACTGGAAGTATATCACGTACAATACTTTCATGGAGTCCGCATATTTTTTCATTACTTGATCATGTAGCCTCTTTGCTTTAGCTGAGTAAATCTGAACCATGAAAGATTCATCTACTATGAGATTTGAAAATTTGAGCTTGTATATATCCCTTGGGGATAGCATAATTGTCTTAAATTTATTTGTAATTGGGAAACCACTTCAAGGTTCAATAAATTTCTTCTTTCTCTTTCTCTGTCAGACTGTACATGAAGGAAGAATCTATCAGTTGAAGCTGTTCTGTGATAAAGATTACCCTGAGAAGCCCCCAAGCGTTCGATTTCATTCACGGATCAATATGACCTGTGTTAATCATGAAACTGGAGTGGTATCGGTTCTTAACTTTAATTAAATTCTTTGAGCATTTATATATTTTTGGTCAGTGCTTGGGGCATACTCTGTTGGGATATATATACAATTAGCCCTCGCGGGATTTTTACTGCTATCAAATATTAGCAACTGAGAATAAATTCAGAGACTTTAGAAGAGAGTTATACTCAAGAGATCTTGGTTATTGAGATGGAAGCTTTTGCACACCTACTTTCCATTTTTAATCAATAACGAGGATTGCTTGAACATCATCTGGATTCTCTTCTCTTATGATTGTCACAGTATAAAGTTTGATCCTTCTTTTGCAATTTTTAGAACAAATCAGTCTGTGACCCAGGCTTTAAGATGTGCAATTGAAACAGGTTGAACCAAAGAAGTTTGGTGTTCTTGCAAATTGGCAACGAGAGTACACCATGGAGGATATATTGACCCAGCTGAAGAAGGAAATGGCTGCTGCGCATAACCGGAAGCTTGTCCAGCCTCCTGAAGGTACCTACTTCTAGCGTCCAAGGACCTATAGGTGAAATATCCTATTGCATTTGTACCGTGCAATACAGTTTGTAATGCTTTGTGGATGTTGAATTAAAGAACGCATTTGGGGAATGCCCCGAATGGTTTCATCCTTCCTTCCCCATGGCTCCAAAGTTTTGTCACCAGACTCTGTCAACCGTGTTGAAGGGATACTCTTTGATCGGATGTGAACAGTGTCGAATGTTGCAATTTAACTCTTTAAAAGCAGCATTACAATTGATATAAGGTAGTATAAATGCATAATATGTCGTATTCATATGCTATTAATACAATTCGGTTCAGATTTTATGCAACATATGAAAATAAATGAACGGTTTAGTATACATATATGCTTTCGTCATTTTTCATTCTTGAGAATAATCTGGAGCTTAATGGACCAATGAATTTTAGCATGGGGATGATCGTGGGTGACCCGGCGCTGGATCTAGTGTTTGCTAATCTAATACGCATGCTTTGAAGGAAAGTTTGTGATTTTTTGTTTCTTCCTGCCCGTCATTAAATGAGTAAATCCACAACCTCAAATGAATCGAGCCGAGCCTCAGCAGCAGGTGGTTTGCATAGGATTTCAATCTGGATTGTCATTAGTAATGTGCCTTGGGTTATATGGTGTTCTAAAAAAGGAAAAAACGGTTCGAGAATGATTATGACAATAGGTCAATTGCTTAGAAATGCATACATCTTAATTTTATTAAAGCACATGTATCATCTTAATGAAGATGATCATGTTTAATGTGTTGTTAGATACTAGATGTGAATATATTTCTCAGTATAGATTCAAATATTGATTTATTATGATGTAAGAGATCAACTCATTCCATTTATCTGAACCTCTATTGGTTCTTTAGAAATGTATACTGCTTGAGTACCCAGTTTGACTTACAGCCAATCTTCTAGGCCCAGAAGGTTACTACCAGAATTTGGCCCAGCTTGTGATTTGAAGGGGGGGTATATCATCAATTTCAATATATGTTTTATAAAATCTATATAAAATTATTGTTTGGAACAACATTTCTAAAAGCAAACGCACGTTCAACAGTGTTTTTCAGCAAAACGAGATAATACCCTCCACATATTTACCTAGACTTGTGTAAAAATACTTCTCTACCACGTTTCCAAACGGACACATGGAGTTGGAGCTTTGAATGAGGCCGACCGTGAAATAGGGAAAGAGGGAAGTTGTGTGGAGATTACTTGAGAATCTAGGATGAGCGGCAAGAGGGTAAAATTTGTGACAATAATGGACTGAGCGATGCAGAGATGCTCATGTTTCTTTTAGGTACTGAAATTAATCTCAGTCAAATGGGTGGGTGGGGCAGGGCTGTCCTTGATGGTGACCATGTATAATGTATGAATTGTACAACATAGGAGGTGGCTTTTATTCTTTGCTATTTTTGTTTACATTTATTCATTCATACATTTGACATGCTTGCAAGGGGAGGCTCCTCACAGAATGTTTTGTGCTCTTGGCTCTTGCTGCTGGACTACACAATCTTTTTTACCCAAGTCTTTTAAAATAGCTCCGGGACCCATCACTCCTCTGAAATGACCTCTCGTCCTCTCCTCCTACTGTCTCAAGCACCCTTCCCTTCCAAAGCAAGAGTACAGCTACGGTCTTCTGCTCATTTAGATTCCTGCAGCATGTGACCATTCATTATTCCACCCTCATTGTTGCCTTACCTCCATACTCTATTTGATCTCATAAAACATACGAATTTTAAAAATAATCTCCCATTAACCTACACTTGCTTGTGTTTTTGTTCTTCTAATCTTGTTTATTCTAGGATACAACATTAGCAAAAACCATGTGATTGTGGGTAAAATCAATTTACAGAAACCGGTAATCAATGTTTGCTGCTACTTGGTGGGTGTAGTGTAGTAGCAATGCATAAGTCCGTGAGGTGCTCTTTTACTGTTCATGTTTTTGAATTAGAGGCGCATGAACTAATTAATATACTAAGGTTACATGTAGGATTGAATATATAACCTCCCACCTACAGGAGAGTTTTCGTGCCTCCGTGTTACAAGGCCACTGGTGCTCCTTTACTGTTCTGTTTGATTGCAGAGTTGGTAAAAAATAAGATTCATTTCGTGAGGTGGAAGGATTTGGATGTATTTATGGTCCAATATGGCAGAGATATGTGCTGCCAAGGTTTGGAGATAACATAAGGTCCCTCCCACTTTGCCTCCCTCACCTTCCATATCCTAAATTGGACCACTGCCATCAACTTCAGCTGCTGCTATTCGTAGTAATAGCTTCTCATTGGGGCCCCTTTGATTCCATTCTAGCGACTCGTTTAATTCATTCACCTATCTTACACGCATATTGAAACACCACGGTCAACCTCATATATCCCCCGCCATCATCATCGTCATCTTAAAATTAACCCTCTTGAATTGACCGCATATCAACTCAAGAGTACTGGTATGAATATGACCCTTCTCTTGTTGTTCTTGCGCCCCCATTGAATGTGAAAAGACTAATTAGGTGGCCAATACTGAATAGAATAACAATACGCCATGGGGTCGAAGAAGCTAACTTGATACATGACAGTACCACCACTGCCACACCCCAGACAGTTAGTCTATTTCTGTGTCTCTCTCGTGGCCATGCGTCTCAATCATAAAATATCAGCAGCCCCATCTTTCTTAGGTCGCAGTTACTCTTCTCTATCCGTGTCCCGTGATTCATGAGCCGGCCAATCTCATCTTTCTTTGAATTAATTTGGTTAATTTATCACTTCACTTTTCCTCCAAGATCTACCTGCGTCCACCCCATTATTCATTACTCTGTTAGCGAGAAGATTTCTTTTGCTGGGGGTGTGAAAGATTGAAGGGCGTTAAAAGAAAAGACGCCAAATGGTTTTTGAAGGATTGAGCCCCACGTCCATTTGGTGGAGTAATTCATTTGTTTGCAGAACCACGTGAGCTCGAAGGTGGGACCTCTGCAGATTCCGACCAGCTCAGGTACGTTTAAATCATCAACTGAAGAAACTAATGTTTAGATGTACTAGGATGATTAAAGCCAATAATAAATGTCCTTTTAATTTGTCTCTCTTGCATAGATACATGACATGCACAGCGCCTCAACTGAAGCTCACACATGCAACGCTTCTATACAACCACTTCACCTAGTCCCTGTCTTTCGAGTCACCTATATTAACAATTCGTTGTTTGTTCTTGTTTAACGAACACCGTTTCAAATAATACGAGATTTAGTCAATATTTATTGTGGTATAATCGTAGTCTTACTTGCATATTTCAAAATCGCAGCTAAGACATTCGTGAGGACGTGTTAAGGTGCAAGTTTGTGCGCAATGTCGCCATTGTTTCGTGACTTACTAGTTGTGCTGGCAACAAATCGACTGTGTTTAGTTAAGACCTAGCTACAATGGATTTATTTGTCGGAACGTTTGGAGAAGCTAAACGCACGTTCAACAATGTATTTCAGTAAAAAGAGATAATCTCATTCCCATGTTTACCTCGACTTATGTAAAAATACTTCTCAACCTTATTCTTATGCGGGCATAGATAGTAGTGGGTTCGCAACCGATCCCAATCCAGCTACTATTTCTATACGCATTCTGTAAAAACGATAAAAGTGATTAAGGTGCATTCCACTATATGCATATACAGGGATGATAGAGGACGCAGATGCGAAAAATGATGAATCGCAAGGTGGTGGAAAATACTTTAATTTCATTCCAATTAAAGGCATTTATTTGCAATGGTTGACGTCTCTGTTAAATTACGGGAGGATCAAGGACCTAAATTAAATTAAGAACATAGAAAAGGCAAAAGATCGATCATGACCGATTGGGTATCGAAAAATAAATGAAAGTTTCGACTTGTTTGAGATTGGATAACGATGAAGAAGGAAAAGAGTCGTCTTTGAATTCCTCCCCAGATAAAACCTGACCAGCTATCCTAATGCATATACTGTGCTTGTGTGGGAGAGCGTTTAGGTTCCTCAAACATACGTTTAACAGTATTTTTACAAATTGAAATAATATTTTTCATATATTTACCTCGTAAATCATAAAAGTATTTATTCACCGCTTCCCCCAAACGGCCCTTTTATGCCATGACATATGCTCCTTTTATTCTCAACCGCGGTCCTGTTAAAATTAAATAAAGGGTCTTCTTCTGGACTATTATTTTTCTCATACGTAGGTATGCTGATTTAACTTGTCACCAAAATTAATAATTGAAGTGCCTGAAAACTTTTTTTGTAAATGTTTAGTAAAAAAGCATAAATTTGAAAATTACTCATTGCATGTGTTATATACCCAAAAAATAAAATTAAATACTCAAGTATATATACCAAGTGCTAACAGGGGAGAAATCCTTCTTCTTGGCCAAATGCCCAAAGGAAGATGATTACCAGTGTCAGAGAAAATGGTCGAGAGAAGAACCACCAGAATAAACAAGATTTCGTATAATTAATTAACAAAGGACAGTGTGAAGAATAATGTAGTCCCACCTGAAACGAATGAAAAGGAAATATAATTAATACTGAATAAATGATCGCTGAAAGTATCTAATTTAAGTGGGCCCACAAGTCCCCATACAGCTGGCCATCAAAACTCCAGCCGCACGCCACTCCTTTAAAATGCAGGTCCCAGACCGGACCAGAGACCCTCGGGAGATTGTGTCATTGATTCCCCCCAATGAACTAACTCAGTTGTTGAAGAGGCTACAAACATCATCTCACCGACCCTTTAACAAAACTCTCAGATGGTGAAGAAAATGAAGCTGCCGTTTCTTGTCAATAAGTCAGAAATGAGGTCATCTTCTTCGTGGCCCTGGCCGTCCTGTCACCAACCCAGAACCCTCTCTTTCAGAGCCGACGCCACCGATTTGTTCAATAACATCAACTCGGATTCCGCAGCAGTGGAGGTGGTCGACCCTGTAGAGACCGTGGTTCGCGGGTTGCGGTCGGACCGGAGGCGGCTGTTCTTCGAGCCAGATGAGAGTAGCTCCATATTAGAGACAACGAAAGCTTCTGCAGAAGGACGCATACCGTTCAAAGACAGCTTCGTCTTATCCATGGACTCTCGAGACCCTTGCTCAGACTTTCGAAAGTCCATGGAGGAGATGGTGGAGGCACATGCCCTGAACCACTTGGAGGCTCTTCAGGAGCTTCTGTGTTGGTATTTGAGGCTCAATGCCAAAAGCAACCACGTCTCTATTCTCGCTGCTTTTGTTGATCTATTGGCTGACCTTGCTCCTAATTCTTTCCCTTCTCCTTGCCCTTCTTCTCCTTTATCCTTTTCTACTTCGTCTGTGTCTTCTTCCTTTAGTAAGCGTTGTGTTAATTGTTCTTCTTTAGAAGCCGAGGAAGAGGTTGATGATGCAACAGATGATCCCGCTTCAACTTCGGCTTCGTTCTCACAAGTTCAAGAGGACATTCACCGTCATTATGGCAAGGCTTCTTCTTTCAGCACGCCTGATCCTAGGTTCTGATTTTTTAATGTAAATGTTGCAGTTTATAAGTTTAACACTCCCAAATTTTTGACTGATCGTGTTTCTCCACCCGTCGTCTCTCTTTCTCATTCTCACGTATGAGGAAAGATGGTGCGAGCGTGTGAGGTGTGTGCCACAGTCATTTTCCAGTTCGTCTTTTTTGGAATTCCCATTTGGGGAGCTTAATCAATCTTGTGGCAACCATTTTTGTAGAAAAGGAAAATCACCAAGCAACCAACTGGGCCAAATGATGTATGAAAACCCTCCACTTGCGTTCAATGCATTAAAAGATATCGCTCTCATTATCGATAAGGACAAGGTTAAATTTATCCGGAAACATGACGTTTTTTTATAATAAATAAATGTACTATGCCTATATATGAATATAGGAGAAGAAACCGAGGATAGTTTGCAGGTTATGTAGTGCTTTCCTTAGACGGCATTCTGTTTTTTTTTTTTGGGCAATTAGAGTTCATGCAGATAACTTGTGAGCCTCTCTGGACATAAATACAATAATCATAAATCCCCCCCCCCCACACCAAAAATGACATTAACGGAAAAAACACAATTTGCGATGAGCTATGCATTACATGAACCAAACTTATATGTTGATTCTATATATTTGATCTGATAATAAGATAAATAAGGGTTTTGATTTTGAATTAAGCATTTAAAGATTACTTAGGACAATGGATGAGGATGGTGAGACAGATGAGGAGGAAGAGATATTAGAGGCATCGATTTTGAAATGGGAAGTCGTTGTCAAATGATGGGAACAAATCCAGCCCAGGGTATCGGACGTGGTCCTTATTTTCTGAGTTCGTGATGATCATAGTCTGCAGCGAAGGCATTACACACACACACATATATGTATATTTGTGGGGGTTTATTTGCTGCTTAGAATGCAAGTAATAACGTTGGTAAAAGTTAAACGTACGTTGAATAGTATTTTTTCGCAAAACAAGATAATTTCCTTCACATATTTACTTGGATTTGTGTAAAAATATTTCTCTATCTCATTTACAAACCACCCAATACATTGGATTGGGTTGTGTTTACTTTTTTGTTCCAATGACTCAATCATGCACAGTAGCATTTTTATATTGTTTAATTTTACATCACCCAGTACCAGTAACAACACAGAAGACTGCCATTCGTCTTCTCAAATCGCTCCAGAGATTTTTTTTTTTTTTGGATTGAAAAGGAAAGCTATGCTTGTTTAATTTTACATCACCCAGTACAAGTAACAACACAGAAGACTGCCATTCGTCTTCTCAAATCGCTCCAGAGATATTTCACACACGTTTTCATCAACTTAATTTGCTCATTTCAAGTTTTTCATTTTATCCTTTATGGTTTTTGGTTTCTTTCATGTGGTAGTATACCCCGTGACCATACCCACCCATGTGGAACAAAAGATAATACATTGAATCAGTGCCACTCACTTTCAAGCTGAAAATAAAGTAACAACAATAAATATAATAAGAAGCGGCCTTGAGAGAAACGCCATGTGGATATACTTTCAGTTTTAAAAATGAGATTGATAAAAATAGCTGTAGAATAAGATGATGTGATACAACAAGCTCTTCTTTCCTACAACGATCCATGGTCATTTAAAAGACTTCACTCATTTCAAATATATAAAGACGAAATATTTAATGGAGGTATCTCATGAACAGATGATCAAACGGATATGGTGAATGCAGTGTAAAATTTTTACTAACTAAATCCCAATCATACCCCTATCATCGATCTACCGTTCTCATATGAAAAGGAACGACAGGAAAAAGCATTAATGACCTGGCTTGTGGAATTATGTGGGTTTATATTAGGATGCTTTAGTTAAATACTGTCAGATTAAGTATGCTAAAGTTTAGATTTTTAGCGACTTTCTACCTTTAGCTTGTGTCTAAATTTCAAAGTCATAATCATTTTAAAATGAGCAATCACGTAAATGTGGGTGAAGTGAGGCAAATTGAAGGGTAAGATGATCTTAAACCTGTACGAGGAGACCAGGTTGCGACCACCAACGAAGGACAACATTTTGAGAAGCAGTAGCACGCTTTGCTTAATTTGTCAATGCCATAGATCGGCGTTCGAGGCCCTCGTTTGGCTCCCCCATTTTACTTAGCTTTGCAGAGATTCCAGGCTTAAGTTAAGTCAAGCATCCCCTCTAGCGCCGAAGCTTCT
>JANTPZ010007141.1:0-12900 GCA_025593235.1 Vachellia pachyceras | reverse complement strand
CCTCCTCCTCCATACCCACCACCGTGAGCTCCTCCTCCACCATAGCCTTCACCGCCTCCTTTACCAGCACCTCCACCATATCCACCAGCTCCAGCACCACCACCCCTTCCACCGCCACTTCCACCACCTCCACCTCCTCCTCCAGGACCATATCCCGCACCGCCACCTTCACCTCCTCCAGCACCTCCTCCATAGCCATCTCCTGAACCATGTTCTCCTACGCCTCCATATCCGCCGCCTCCACCCGAACCTCCACCACCACCATAACCTCCGACTACCACACCACCATGGTGCACAGCATCGGCACCAAAGTTGAGACCCGCCTCAAGATCGAGAAGTGATCTCGCAGCAACACAAATGCTAAAGCCCAATAACAGAAGGAAAGCGACACTGATAAGCTTAGAAGTTGCCATGGGAAAATGTAGAATTCCCACTATTATGGCTTTAGCCAAGAAGTGGTGGGTGTATATATAGGGAACGGGACTGGCGATCATTAGATTTAGAGGGGTCCTAAAGAGTGCACTCTGCGGAAAAAGTGACGGTACACTGGACTTGTAGAAAAACATGTACAACACCTTCATTCGCACCGGAGAGAATAATAATTTGGTTGAGACTTCAAGTTTTCTCTTATTTATTATTCTAATTAAATATATTTACTATTCCGATAAATTATTCTAAGGCCTGTCATTCAGTATGAAAAAGTTACCGTGCATGCACCATAAAAGGATGAAAAAGTTCATAGTTTGATACAAGAGAAAGAACACAATATGCATTTTTTATGAATATACATTTTTTACACACAGATACATATATATATATATATCAGTTTCATTAACATAACTGGGCTGAAACATTTTAGAAAATCCGTGAAAAATCATTGTTTGTATTTTTTTTCTGAGTCATAAGATGTATTCTTAAGCCACATTGACTTTAATATTAACTCTTTTTTACTGCCTCTTCCAACAAATGGGATAGTGTTTGTCAAATACTCACAGATCAATTAAAAAATCAATTTCCCGTAAATCAAGATAAAACTCTTTCAACGTACTTATTTTGAATTGCACAAAATCACTTAAAAAACCCCATGACATGAAGCTGTTTATCACCTTAGTAAACAATTTGTTGACTGTTTGGATATGTTATTGGTCAAAAGAATATAATACGTTTATACACACACAAAAAGTATCAATACTCTACGTAAAATTCTGTGCAAAATTCTCGTATGTACTCTAATATAGATTATTTTACTCAATAAATTTTTTTTTGAAGCAGATAATTTTTGCAAAATTTCTCAAGAACATTATTTTCCACTATGTTGTTCCATATAAAAAGTACATACATACAGTGGACACCGACGCACTAGTTAGTGAGCTTTTCGCTGTCCCCCAATTGTTGATTTGATCTTATTACTCCTCGTCATGCTTATCGAAGAGCTGCTTCATTCGTATTTCTCTCTCACTAAGAGCTTGTTTGGATATGATTTTAAAAATAGTTTTTATAAATTTCGAAGCAAAATCTAGGATTTGGAGAATAGATTTTGGAAAATAGCTTTTTCATATTCCGAGGCAAAACCTAGGTTTTGAAAAGTGATTTATGTTTGAAAAATTATTAGTTTTTACGGATTTCGAGGTAAAAAAGTGGGTAAGAAAGAGAAAAGAGAAAGAATAAAAAGTAAGAAAAGAAGAAAGAGAAAGAAGGAAAAAGTAGGAAAGATGAAAGATGAAAAAGTAGAAAAAAGAAGAAAAAGTATTAAAGAGAAAACCTAGGTTTCAAACCGAAGTTTTGTAACCAAAATAGCTTTTGGGTTTTGAGATAAAACCTAGATTTTGAGGTAAAACCTAGATTTCAGAATGGGTTTCCAAATAAGCCCTGAAACAATTGATGATGGCGTTCACACATAGCCCATAGCCCCACTTGATTTCACGTCTATATATCCTTTTGGACCAATTGGGTTTGATGCATATATATATCTCAAAGTTTTTCCTCCTTAATTTTTCTTGATCATCTCGCTATGCCGAAATTAGGGTAAGATCTTTGTCACATACAGCTCGTGTGAACGAGGCCTGCCGATAAGTAGCAATGAGAAAGCCAATTTGTTTGTATCGAATGAAAGTAATATTTGGAGGATAATTATAGATGATAGCCAATGGTAATACAAACAAAAGGAAGTGCTATAACTTAATGGTGATCCGGAAAAGGAGAACTGTTGAATGTGCAATCCATTTCAGATTATTCCACTGATGCAGCGCATGATAGTATAATATATTGCTCATTGTATATGATTAATATTTTTATCATCACCTTGATTATTAAGTGACAAAATTCTAATGTCGTTGTAGTGGATAGTATAATTATAATTTGTCATCGATTGAATTGCACCAATCATAGAGTGCTAATTCTGAGCTTCAACTTTGGAAGTGTGCCGCAGTCGAAGTATGTATATGCATATCGGGTATGGATCTGACCGTACTCCTTTCATCTTCAAATATATATTGTGAGATGGATATAATCATGGCATGCTTGGAGAATATTCTTAATTATTGTAATGAGCGTGGATTTGTTTTTTTTCTATAAACATATGCATCTTTATATGAGATGTAATCATGTTCAATGTACTGATGTCGTGGCTATTTCTCTAATTTAGAATTTGAACATCAGTTTGTCGTATTTTAAGTGACTAATCCATTTCCCTTAGACACAACTCCATTAATGTTCAACTTTCTTTTTATCATAAAATATGTTTTTCTAAAAAGATTATTTAGTGAGTAGTAAATAAAAATTAAAGTAATTATATATAAAGCTATATTAATCCCCCGCTGGTTGAAGACTGGTTTCATCCCTGGTCAATAATCTGAAGGAAATTTTGAGTCAAGTTTTTCACATTATATGTATATTTGTAGTATTCAATAATTGACTAAAGTTAGATAGTTCTTTTTAAATACATGTATCCTTCTCATAGATACAATTATGCTCATGACACTGAAGGCAAACAAAAAAAAAATTATGTTCATAGCATTGTCTAGCGATAAATATTGACACATTTCTCAATAAGAATTCAAATATTAGTTCATGATATAACGAGGGACCACTCCTTTTATATAAACCCAACTCTAATTGTGTTTTTAACAAGTTAGAGTTTTCTTTGTATATAAAAAATTTATATGAGTTGGATATTGGGGATTTACATACCTCGAGCTTATAAAACGTTTGTAAAAATATTTATAGATTTCTTACTAATAAAACCTTTACATTGATGGCACTGAGTTTAAATCTTGTAACTTATAAATCAATTTCTTACTAACCGGACCATAGTTTATTGACGAAGGAGGCAGAGTTTTTTTTTGTATAAACCATCCGGTATCCTGGGTTTATTACCCGCCCCAGACTAATCCGAATCCCCCTCGAGGAGACCTTACGGTGGTAGCGAGGTATCGATGGGACAACCTCTTTGAGGTTGCGTTAATTATCGCGGTTGTCACTCCCCAGGGTTGGAACCTTCACCCTGAGAAATGCTGGTAGTAACCCTTACCAACTCTACCAAACGCTACAGAGGAGGCAGAGTTAGGTAGTGACGGATAGGGTATGAGTGAAGGGAGGGGTTGGGGAGAAGAGGGTAGTGGCTTCCAGTGAGTATGAGTGGATATTCAAAACTGGGACGGCCCGCGTGAGGCTGGAACCCACCCCACATATCCTCCCACTCCCACTGGCCCTTACCTTTCCCCTTATTTCTCCCCTTTATGTGTCCAAGATTATTCTGTGAATAATAGAGCTTTGATACATTGCACTAGCCTTAGCTTCATGTAGTTAGAGTGGGCTAAGGCCCTGCTTGTTTGAATGTTGAAAAACCACGTTCACATGTGTTGAAACAATATTTCTCTCGTATACTTATCTTGTAGGCGGTAGATTAAATTGAAAAAAGTAATTTATAGCATTAAATCAAACAGTGTAACTGGACATTCAACAACGTTGGTTTGTCCCATTTCATATTCTGTGTTCTCTTCTGTCTTCTTTGTCATACTACACGATAAGTGGCTACGGCCCACCACTTTGTGCCTTCTAAGGTCTTGGACCTGCTTAATTTTGTCCCCATTATATTATCCACTATTCTACTTCGCTTTCTTGTCCGGCCAAAAAAAACCCACTTCACTTTAGTAGGATTCAATCTTGTGATCGATGAGCATACAAAAATTGTCCGTAGGAACTGTTAAAAGTGTAAATCCTTTATTGGAAGAAATGGCGTCGTCCTCCATCTTCTGAGGAGGATGATCAAATGGCAAGAAGTTCCAAGAAGATTAAAAATCAAGAAAAAAGTGACATTGGCCTAAACTCGGAGCTGAAGAGAATGGTATGCTGGAGCTAGAAACCTCCTTTGTTGATAAGCTGAAAGGCGTGGCAAGGGAGGACGTAGTGTCTGATGATGATTTCGAAGAAGATGAGAATGGAAGTGCTGAAGAAGATGCTGAGGAGGCTAGCTACTAGGCCTGATTTTAAAACTATTGAAGATCCTAAAAGGAATTTTCCTACCTTTATTTTCTCCAACGAAGTTAAAAAAAAAAAAGACTATATCGGGATTGGATGAAGGCAGTGATTGTGAAGCTATTGGGCAGAAGAATAGGGTTTAAAGGTTTGGAAACAAGGCTGCAGTCTCTTTGGGCAAAGAAAGGGATATATTCAAACTCATCAATATTTTTGGCCATGGGTATTTTGTAGCGAAGATGTCTAATAAGGATGTTTATTTTAATGCTTTGACAAATGGTCCATCGATGATATGGTCATTATTTAACTGTGAGACCTTAGGAGCCACAGTTTACCTGAACAAGCTATTATTTAACTATAAGGATATATGTGACCACAAGCAGGACTTATTATCCCATCACTTCCTTTTTCAAAAAAATAAAGAATTAATTAAAAAAGAGTTCGCACTTATATATATATATATATATATAGAAGTGTAGCAATTCTAAGATATACAATATTATGTGTGTAATGTTTCATCTGTATCAAAAAAAATATTATGTGTGTAGTTTAATTGTATAAAATTGAAGCACGCTACAAAATTCAAACCAAACACAATAGTTCAAGTTACACCCATGAACTGCAATTAACTAGTTGAGCTTGTCTTATTGTAAAACCTGCATAAATCAGAAGCTCGCGTGCTTATCATTTTCAATTAATTTAAACTTTGGACGCCACTTATTTAATTATTTCATCCCTTGTCATATATATATATATATATTAAGGCCTTATTTCATCCCTTGTCATATATATATATATATATATATATATTAAGGCCCTCTTTTTTATGATAAAGTAAACCAATAGCATAAACTTTTTATTTTGGAAGATCCTTACAACTCTGAATTTATAATTTTTCTTGGTAAGAATGACTTGAATGTGAATTCTAGTATTTTCTGGACATGAAATCCTATATAATATTATTGCTATTTTCCGTGCATGTAAAAACATATTGGCCTTGTTTGGGGAGGCAAAAGCCATTCTAGCGCTTACCGAGACAAAATTTATCTCACATATTTACCTCGGAATCTGTGTCCGTTCTCCTAACGGACTATCCAAATAAGCCCATTAGATTCTTAGTTATTATAAATATAGTATCTAAATAGGGATTTTCCATTGATTTGTTTGTAATACTTTTAAGTATTGAACGGTTTGAATGTGATTTCCAATAATATATTTCACACACACACACACATATTATGCCACATAAAAATCCAAAAGTGAACACAATAATGATGATCAAATTCAAAGGAACCCACTACCTTCCTCGCATAATTAAAACTAAAACTAAAGGCAGTAACCTAAAACGAAGTGATAAATCACGATCACTTGTGCTTTTCAGTTATTATAAATTTAAAAACAATTTCCATTTAGATTAATAATGAAAACAACTTTTCTAATGTGATTTGCAATTTATAATATAAGTCTGTAAAAAGAATTCTATCTATACATATATGAACATACTTTTATAGCACCGTAAAAAACAGGCCCACAGTCGTGTATCTATAGCTTCTTCTTCTTCTTTTTTTCTTTTTTGAGCCCCCTGTTCTTAATTCTTATCGCATCAATAAGGGATGGCCAATATCATTTTCATGCATTTGTTAGTTTGTTTTGTTGCCTGTGTTTTTGTGAAGCAGAATCGTTTTCTTGTGTGGACATATGTAATCCTTTAAAATCAACTGCCCCATGGAGGCTTCGACAGAGTCGCCGAATGCATTTAATTTGTTCACAGTAATGACAATTCAAGTAGATATTTCGCCACTTTTACAAAAATATCTAAAAATATCTCTGGCTCACCCATAGGTAATAAGGTATTTGAGTGTTGTAACAAGTATACACATCAAATCCTTATTATAAAATGCAATCAATATTCCAAAAATGCCCTTACATAATTTAGTAGTATTAATAAGGGTGATGAGTTGTGACTATCTCCTGGGTTCTTGAATTTTCTGGGCAGGATGATAGGTTTTTATAGCCGATGAAGTATTTAATTTATTATTGGGCTTTAAGTTTATTTTAAAAGATAAAAATTGATGATTTGTCAATACTCTTGCTTACAAAAATTAACGTGAGTCCAGTTTTACGTCAACTAATTATGAAGAGCTTAGGAATAATTAATATTGCTTTCCTTTTTATGCTGCTTACAAAAACAAATTTGACAGTAATAAAAATTGAATTTACAAAACAATTTAACAGCGAAACAATATGTTTTGCCTATTTTTATTCATATATAAGAGTAACATTAAAAATATTTTAGATGTAAAGATAATTCTATATCGTGCTCTCCTTTACTATTCCGATGGCTGTGTTTTTGCCTTGATGGAGAGCTGAACCCTGATTGGCCTTGTTCTCCTTAATGCTCCCCGTATTAACTCATGAGGAGAAGCTCCTTTAGGCTTAGAATTAATTCCTTGAGATCGTGCATCCAAACACCACCCAAAAGTCAAAATTCATTCTACCGTGCTTTTGAGCTTTCAAAAGTTATTTTTCAACCTTATAACGTTTTTGAGTCAAATCTGAATGATTTAGATGTAATTAACTTTTTCTGCTACCCGGATAATAGGTATAAATATTTTTTTATTGGAAACCATATTTGGCACTTATATTATTCATAGTTGGCACTTATAACCCACCTACCTTACATTATAACCGGATAATTAGTTTTCATAAACAAAAATGTTATTTTTCATAGTTGGCACTTATATTTCCCTTCTCTAATTAGCCTTTTTCCCTACTCCTCCTAATCCAAACATATTTTATCATTTCTTACACATTACAAAGAAGAACTAGGCATCATCCATATCTTATCATATTCTTATTCAATAGCATGTAAATCCCACATTCCTATATACACAAATATTATTCCCAATATGAAAAAACTCGTAACCAAAGGATCAGCATTTGCTGAGCATGATCAGTTAATCTCAGACACAGGGCACATAATCATCTGCCATGAACATGTATGTTTATGGATTAAGAGAAATCCTACTAATCTTTGATAGGAAATACAAATGCGTTATTATATTAGAAACTGTTAAAGTGTTAATTTCACCTCTATGCACAAGCCACTGCCGCCTGAACGATTTTGGATGTCCTGTTGGATTGCCTAACAGCCTTCTTTGGATTTGGAAAGTTCCATCCCCTTCTCTTCTTCGCTCCTTCGCCCTCGCCGCCAACTGCCACCGACCTGGACCTCGTCAGCGTTGCCGCCTCGCCATCTACACTCCTCGCATCGTCTTCCGCCACGACACTCTCACAATACCGCTCTTGAACCCCACTCCGATTGCTCTTCGGTGCCTTGAACATCGACCAAAACCTCCTCGTCGACAGGCTCCTGGGAAGACCGGGAAAATCCTTAACAGCAGCACCGTCGCGATCCAACTTTCCGTTGCCGGCGTGGAGCCTTGACCGCGATCGCAGAAACGGAATGGCAACGGAGCGTGATCTCTTCAATCCTCCGGTGGCCATGGCAGTGAGGGAGAGTCGAGAAACGGAAGAAGACGATGAGGGGGAGGGGGCAGAGGAAGAGCAAGAACAGGGGCGGACGTTGGCGCAGTAAGGGCAGAGAGTGGCAAGGCGGTCGCGAAGGCAGGTGGGGCAAATTCCGGTACGGCGTCGTTTGGATGGATGCTTGGGACACTTCCAAAGCTCTTCTTCTTCCACGTAAAACCCCATTTTCGCCGATTGATATTATGAGCTCTCTGGCGAAGGAATTTTGTTTTGCAGTGATTTGATTTCGTGGCCAAGGTTTATACGGAGACTGAGAGGGAAGGCAGGGAGCAAACGAATTAAGTTAACCATGGTTAACGTGGGCCTAACTGAGGTTAAGGGAAGTTAGCTATTTGAATCAGTATTTGGTCCGAATAATTTGATGTCATCTAATTCATATTCATTTTATTATTGCAATGAATGAATCGACGTCCTTTTTGGAAAATCATGTTCACTTTCTGTCCATGATAAAAAAAAAAAAGTAAAACCCTCAAGCTGAATTATCATGCAAGCTATATATTTAAAAAGACATCTTAAATTCAATGATCATCGTCACAGGACCAGGGGGACTACTACTAATTTATATTTTACATGTTTACTATCAATACATTGTGAGGAAAAAAATATCCACTCTTTGGTTTTTAAAAAAAAGAAAAGAGTGGAAACTTAATAATGGACTATAGTATTAATTAATAAGTAATTGACCAAACAACTTAATTTACAGAGCATCCTCACCAAGTCTTGACGAATAGCTGATGAAATTAAGGAAACGATCGATCAAATTTTAGCTTAAATATTCAAAATTACGGTTATTTTTACGCTCGGATTATGATAGCGTTAAAAAAATTAATTTTGAATATGATTTCTTAAATGATATCATCTGAATTTTGTAAAATATGATTGCCTAAATCTAACTTGCTGTTAAAATTAGAAAAGTTGAAGGGATGGTGGAAAGTTGGGGGGTTGTTGAGTAGTTGAACTGAGGAAACGGGGGTCTCAGTTTACGTCATTTAATTATTTGGTTTTTGGAGTGATAGGCCCTTTTTTAATTCACTCTACGCTAAAACGTTTATGACTTTATTGAAATTAAGAAGGCAGATTCCCACTGGGAATGAGACGACATTCATCCATAGCCCTTCATTTATCTGATGATATAAAGCTATGGAAGTATAAACTCCGTTCCTTAATATAAAAAGCGATTAACTTTTGCTGGAAAGGTGAAAACACTACTTAGAGATATTTATAAATATCATTTCTTTCTAAATTAATTTTTCTAATTTATAAACTGTTATATAAAATAATCTTATATATAAATAAATATTTTTAAGTAATGTATTTAGCTTCATTAATCTTTCCTAACGGGTTCTCACAGCAACACATTGACTATTTATTTGTTTGTTTTTTTGCCAAATTATTTGTTTGTTATTAGTGTCGAGTGTCAACAAACATAGTAATATTATATGAGTAAAGGCAATTTTGTGTTTTGACCTGAATGATCACAGCCATTGAAAAACACGACTAAAAAGTAACCATACGGCCGCAATATGGACTTTTTTTAGTTAGACTATTCCCCTTTGAGGGAGATACTACTATTTGAAACACTGCTTGTTTTTGCCGATGTATTTGAAAGGCATTAAATTAAATATGATGTTCCCTTTATGAAGATTTAAATTAGCTCCATTAGATTCACTACCGTTTGCTGAATCATCATACTGCATCCAGGCTTATATAGTACTTATAGATTATTCATTAATAAGATCTCCACGTCAGCAACGAGAACCCATGAGCCAATTTCTTAATTATCATTGTTTTCATGAAGGCATAACATCAGTGCAATAATTCATAAAGGGCCCCATAGCAAGGCAATATAGGCAATTCAATATAGGCCCATATCAATGTTTAGGCTCGCCCATAAACAATTCCCTCTGTGGTTTTTTGGGTCTCCTAGAAGCCTATTATCTTTCGGCCCATATCAGTCTTTGATCTCACCAGACCACATAGAAGACGAGTCGGGCTTAGAATAAATTATGAACGAAATCCAAAAGACGGAAACCAGACCGGACGCACACCAATGGAAAAAAGCAGCTACATCTACCTACTAGTGATTGCCCAATCCACCAAATCGATTTTATCATGACATGCCGGATCAATATTTAAATTTTTATTGGAATGTAAGTTCACATTTAATAAATGACAGTGCTTTGAATGAAATTGTTTTCCGTACGATAATGCATGTGTTTTTTGTAAAAAACCTCTAAAATTAATTTAGGAAGTTAATGTTTTATAGAACTAAGAAAAGTTCAATTAATTTAAACGATCACAGTTGAATTTGAACGCTACAGAAACGTAAATGAAAACTCAATCCATCGGCTATTTAGATTCTTCATTCTACCTGTGAATGGGGAGGACGAGCAGATCTATCTAGTTGAAAATGCGTTGGCCATCTGAAAGAGGCAAAGAATAGAAGCTGTGTCGACCGTTGTTTTACTTTGTGGGATCTACAGAAAGAGAAGCAAAGGAGTAATGATCACATGGTACGCTATTCATAGTCACGTGCTAATTCCATTTTTGAACTTGTTTATTCTCAACCCTATAAAGTAAGCTTTAAAAGCAGCCATGGAACGATCTGAAATCTCGAGGAGGTTGTGTTGTGGAGAAGTAGAATTAATCAACGTTCTTAACAGAAATTTATTAATTCCTTGGCTTCCAACATCACTTAACACTTATATTGATTGCTTTCACGGTCAAGCTTTAAGTATATATATATATATATTGTTCTCGATCTTTAATGATCTCTTTGAAACCAACATTAGTTGTGTAAATTTCGTAACTTTTTTACTGCGATGAAATATGACAAAAGTTCTTGCTAATTGCAACAGAACAAAGATCAGCAATCGGAGAGTGGTTCTGAAAGAATAATGACTAACTTCGAAACAGAAAAGTTCTTACGTGGAGTGAATAACAAAATCATTGAAATGCAGGGGGGCTGATATGAAATAGATAGAATGCAGGCTAAATTCAAAATTGCAGTAATAACTAGTGGTTCATTTTTAATATAGAGAGCGAGTAGTTTCGTGGACAGAGAAATTTGGGTGTTTAATTCAACATGACGTCAAATTCAGAGAGACACATGCATGGATCAAGAGAACTGATCTATGCATGTATTTTGCATCTCTCTCCGAACTTAGTGATGATAGAAACGAAAATAGAATCAATAAAAGAGGCTAATTGCATGTTCGATGCAACAAGTTAATCATATTTATAATTGAATATAGGATTTCATCTTTCAATGCATAAAAACGAAGTAGAAGAAAGGTGCCATTGTTGCGTTTCAAATATGCCAAACAATGGGTGGAAAATGAGAGGAGGGAAAAGGAGAAAGGGGTGAGAAAGTTGTGGAGGAGAAGAGCTGCAAGTTGGAGAGTGGGGTCATAGTCATAACTGATAATGGCATATAATATCCCAACTCCAAACCAAACTCACATTCGCTCAATTATATATGATCCTCCCTCAATTCCACTCTCACTTTCACTATCCTTCTCCTCTAATCTTAATCCATCTATGCATGTCATCCTCTTTCTATCATTCACAGAACCTAACCATCACTTCTTCTTTCTCTTTTCATTAACTTATAATTTAAACCATCGCTTTCGTTTTCTCTCTGTAGTAAATGGAAACACACCTGTTAACTGTAAGTTGTTCTAATGATACTGCTACTTGTCACGTTTAAACGAGGTTCCGAACTTATTACATGGGTGAAAAGACGTATCTTAGAACCTAAATGGTAGAGGACGAGAAGGGGAAGGGCAAAACAAGGATAAGAGCTAGAGAGCCCAGAAAGAAAAGAGATCGAAAGCAACAAAATGAAAGGAAATTAGACAAGAAGGGAAAGCTTGAAGAAAGGTCAATAACAATACTCAATATTATTCAATCGTGTTAATTATTTACCTAACCCAACTTTAAAAATTAATCATAGAACATTCTAGAATTTTAAAACTAAATTGGATACAAATAACAAATAATGATAAAAGATAGTAACCAAATCAAAATATAAAACAAACATAGTGTACAATTTAGCCGCCGTTTTGTTTTTATGGTTTAAATACTTGGTATTTATTTGGCGAATTTGATTATAAAGCAAGTTTTTGATAAGAAGGGGAAGGATCTAGGAGGGCCAGTATGTTTCACAGTGCTTCACCTTTTTGTTATTTATGAAAGTAGAAGCTCGTCTCTTTCAATCCTCTTTTATTACAAAAACACCTCACTTTGATCCTTTTGCCTTTCATTTCTTCTTGCCGACCATTTCAACTCTTCCCTTCCACACACACACACATGCATATATGTTCGTACGTGCTGCACACAGCATCAATACGGATCAACCTCTTGGCCGATTTCACTGCTACCATTAATTACAGCGTGGCACATCATCATATTCCAACGTTGAGACTTCATCTCCAAGACACAAAAGTACAGGCTAGCTGAATTTTGGCTTCATAAATCCCTTGACATTTGTCTTCATTTCTATGTTGGATCAGAAAAGGTAGCTAAGCTAACCAGTTTTGTTTGGTTGATTCGTTCATTTTTCTTTGGGTGAATTACCGTAAAGTCCCAAGGAGGAGGCTTATTTACAAAATGGTCCCAAACAATCTTATTTTTGCTCTCAGGTCCCAGGGGACCTTTTTGTCATAGATTCATTATGGGAAAAGTCAGCAATGCCCCTGTGTAAAACGTTAGAGCGTAGAGGGAAAATTCCAATCGAAAACTGACTACCTAAACATTTGAAAAGCTTCGAGATCCGGTTGCAGTGGCTTCGGTCGCCTGAAGGAGTCTCCGTCACTTTGGTCGCGAGTCGCCGTCGGTTTGCTCCCCTGTCTCCGTCGCTTTACTTCCCTGCCT
>JANTPZ010007140.1:0-12199 GCA_025593235.1 Vachellia pachyceras | reverse complement strand
TCATTTTGAATTGTAGCTGAACTGGTCACCAAGCAAGCCCTCTTTCCGGGTGATTCTGAGCTGCAACAGCTCCTGCATATATTCAGGTGACATGTTCAACATTTTTTGTCATTATATGGTTTTACTGTATACCACTTCTTTTCTCATTATACGTCTTTGAGCAGGTTGTTGGGTACTCCGAATGAGGAGATTTGGCCAGGCGTCAGTAAACTGATGAACTGGCATGAATACCCGCAGTGGAGCCCTCAAAATCTGTCGATTGCTGTTCCTAATTTGGACGACACTGGACTGGATCTGCTCTCTGTCAGTTGCCTCTTGCTACCATTTTGCTGGCTTCGATCCTTTCTTTTTTTTTCCCCGTTAAATTGATATCCTTGTCATTGTTCTTGTTCCCAGCAAATGCTGCAATACGAACCTTCAAAACGGATTTCTGCAAAGAAAGCTATGGAACATAGCTACTTCGATGAACTGGACAAGAAGTATCTCTAGGATGATCAGAGCTGCCATTTTACTTGCTTTCCTCAAGCACGCCCATTGCCACCTTAAAATCTATTCTAGGATGATTAATAATTTCTTTCCTGATTAATTTCTCATTGTCTTCTTTTACCCTCTGCTATTACATTCAAGAGATGATATAGATTGGAGTTCCCTCTCTATTACTGTTCTCCTTGGATTGCGAACTCCCCAAAACTTTATATTTTTGATTCATTTAAATGTGTAATCCAAATGATCCAAAATACTGGTATAAATCACAATTCAAGTCATCTAACCCAAAATCCACCTGACTTTTATCTTCCCTAACATCTCTCTCTCACTCTCTGTCCCCTCCTCACAATAATCAACAACCTAAACACAATCATACTAAAAGCGCTGGAAACATACTAAAAGTGCCTGGAAACACTTTTCTTTAGACGGAACAAAACTCCTCTCACATACTTACTTTGACATGTTTAAAGATGATTTCCAATCAGGAAGATGATTCCGTACAAATAGAAATCAGGTAGAGCAGCGGACTGGAAACTCACAGCACGATTCTGGACTTTCGGTTTACAACTACTGTCACTTTGTCAGCCCCCACTCGTCAATATCAATAAAGCCACACCACGAGATAAATTTTTTATAACTTACGAGATATATATAAAAGGTTCGTTTGGTTAACCCGTTTGAAGATGATTCCGTACAAATAGAAATCAGGTAGAGCAGCGGACTGGAAACTCAGCACGATTCTGGACTTCCGGTTTACAACTACTGAAAATCCATTTCTGCACTTACTGACAAAATTTCCCTTTACTTCGGAATCTGTGCCTGTTGTTCCAAACAAGCCAAAAGTCTCCAGTCTCCAAACTACAGTGTTAAATTTGCTGTCAATCGGGCTCGCAACATTTTTGATATATTTTTAGGATACGCAGATGAATTGTGGAAGCAAGAGGCCAGAAGCACCACACCACAAGATAAATTTTCAGGTATATCATTTGAAGGATACGAGAAGCAGGTATAGGTACACCAAAACCCTCAACTCACTCAATTTTTTATTGCAATATATAAAAGTATGTCGATTACGTGTCCGAAAAAGGTTAGAATATGGGGATACCAACAACTCGTGTACAGCTGACGCCGAAGACTAAGAGTGTCGACCCCTTTGGCTTACTTTCTACTAGCTTCGTCCTTGCCCTTGTTCCCATATATCAACCCTGTTTCCTGGTAAAGAAACGTTAGAGAATTAAAACCCAAAATTGTAGAGCGGGATTGAAAGTTAGAGAAGACGGTAGGGCAACCTGAGGGTCAGGAATGGGTTTTTGTTTCTTAACATAGCGATGAGGATCCGATGCAGTAAGAGCAGCCTGGTCCTAAGAAGGTGGGCAGTGAATTAGGTGAAAAGTGAAAAGGACGAGGAATGAGGGAGGAAGAGAAAGATAAACCTCTTGTTGCCGGTGAAGATCACGAGAGGGTTTGACCCAAAGGAAGTAAGCTAGGGTTCCGGCGACAAGCCAAGAAGCGAGGTTAGTTCCTCCTCGAACACTGCCCATGGAATTGCTTACGAAGGACCTCACAGTACCAAATGATCTTCTCCAGCTACTGCCCATTGCGCTTCCGATTTTGATTTCTGATTCTCAAACTGCTTCCCTAGCTGGCATCAAATCAAATCTAAACTCCTATCTCTGCTTCCTGCTTCAGCAGCACCGCCAAACACCCCTGCCCTAATATCGGCCCCCGAACGAATGAAGTTTCTCCCTTCTCCTCGCGGATTAGATCTTCAAAATTCACTTTTTGAACCATAAAAAGTAGGGTTCGGCGATTGAAAACATACTTAGGGCGTCTTTGGTACATAAAAATGGGTTTATGGAAATAAATATGAATACAAATTTTAAAAGTATGTTAATATATTTTGAAAATGAATAATTTTTATGTAAATGGACCAAAATGTCGTTAGAAAAAATATTTACTCACTCCATCCTCCATTGCAAACCTCAGATCCGGCCCATCCATAGATTGACCACCCACCAGACCTCCAGTAGCACTCATGAACACCCACCAAATTTTTACTGACCCAATCATGAACCCAACTAGAAGCCATATAAGTCATTGTCACCATTCAAGATCTTGAAGTCAAAGACAAAGTCAAAATGGGGATCTGTAGCCATCGTGAAGGATTATCTCGCATATATGTCATCATCGCAAATGGGTATCTCAAAGACGTCACAAATGGGTATTTTGAAGGTGCTAGTTAACACACGCAATGGTGGGAGGTGCTCACTAATGAATGGGTATTGCAATGCTGTGCTCACTGACTTCTCGAATGGGTCATCCTGATTCTTGGATGCTGTCGGTGATGGACTACTCATGGTGAAGTTGGTTATTGAGATGTCGTCAGCGGTGGACTGCTCATGGTGGAGATATGCTTGCCGTCACTGGGGTGCTACGGGTTTGTGGATGAAGATGAAAAAATGAGAAGGGTAAAATGGGAATTCCATAAAGTTGGTTACAAAGAGGCTCTATCATTCTATGAGATAATTTCACTAAGTAATTGATCACAATTAATTCTCCATAAGCCTGTAGTTAATCATAACATGCCAGTTTCTGTGAAATAAGTTTTGACATCCTTAACACTATCTTTGAATGGATGACTACTCTCATAGCCTTTAGTTACCAGATTAATAGCTTTGATACAATTTGTGTAAATGACAACGGTATGCTTAAAAAATGACTTCAACTAGACCAATCTAAGGTCCAGTTTGTAGGCGTATAAAAAGACAAGTTCCAATGAAAGTCCAATGATAAAGATTTGAGGGGACACTTGAAGGATCCTTAGCTATTCAAATATATCTTCTACATCCCTCAAATCTCAGACTAGACATTTAGATCCTAAATCCAGTGTCCACTTCCTAGATTTTTGGAGAGCGCTAGATAGGACAGACATGCGATAGGGAATGAAGACCTCTTATTTATTTATGCTTTGTTTAACATTTTGGATACTTCTTTTACACATTCTACAATCCCTCTCTATTCTCTCTTGTACTTGGCTCTCCCGCATTCTGCTTTGTTCAATCTTTAGTGTACTTCAACAAATTCAATAATACAATTTCCCTTGTCTATCTTGCTTTAATTCTAGTAACATATATTTTATCATTCTCACTGTTGGTGGCCCAAATTCCCATTTTGTCCTATCATTTGACTAAAATTTGCTCAAAGAACAACATTCCTAAATCCTCTATTCTAGTAAATGTGGAGCTCGTTGGTGATCCCCATTGACTGTGTCATCATAATCAAAATCGAGTTGAGTTTACAGCTATAACTGCAGATCTAATGTCCATCCCTGTCCCATATTGCACCTCCACAATCGTAACTACCGTTTTGAAAAACGGACCTATCTATCTTGAGGTTGATAAAATCTCCATTTAAATTATCTACACTATAATAGATAGAGCAAGTGTTGCCGTATAATTTGTAGTTACTTAGTAAAATCTTTACTTGAGAAGGCTCAAAAAAAGATGCTTTACACTGTTGCATTCATCCGTTGTTGCTTCACCAAAAATCCTACTACATCTCAACACCCAGATATCTTAGCAAGCGTATCCAAATAGGTTGGCTTAGTGGATCTTCTGAGTGCACTATAATAGGTGGAGCAAGTGTTATCAAACAGGCAATTACCTCAAATGCAAGCCATCATCTTTGTCTGAGATCTGCCTTACGAGTTCTCCCATGAGTGAACAACTACATAAACTTTTTATTTTCTGTGCCTCTGACCATCTCCGTAGAGTCTTCCATATGTTCTCCTTCATTTGTTGTGAAGCTGCAAGAAAAAAAGATATTCATATTTAACTGAAAACCAACTATTAATGGGTAGTTTTCAGTAAAATTTATCCTCTTCTATTGCCTCGTAATGGGGATTCACACAACAAATTCGATCAATTGTATCCTGAGACAGCCAAGAGCCAAGTCTTCTCATATCCCACTCTCTCCATAAGTTTACATAACTACCACCTCATTTCGATTGACAAGAGCTTCATACCTTACAATCAAGTTGATAAAAGTGTTTCAAGCGAGATATTTTTCAATATGATGATACCTTGCCCATAAAAAACGCCATGAATGAAATTGAAGAAAATTTCAAGAGGTAGATATATGAGAAGAGTGAAATGGTAGTTTAGGACCCAACAGCGTGCCTATTTGAATTAATAGTGTAAATTATTTTGTCCAGTATAATTTACGGTCTATAATGTACATATATAAAAAGAGTTTGATATTGACTTACGTGAATATACTTCTGAAACTCTAATACAAATAGGCCTAATAAAGATCACCATGTTTCGTGACTTTTGATTTGGAGCCATTATGAGATTTATAATGCTTTGCTTGCTGTCTATTTTATTCGTTGCTTTTAATTTGGTTGTGGAGTTGTAATGAAGACAATACATGCTCAATAGTTAGGACATTGTGAGCCACTTGTTGAATTTGAATTGTCCAATTTATGAATTTATTTATTGAAGGATTTCGGGTGTATCTGGAGATGCCGAATTACGAATCTGCAGATACCCACGCGGAATTCGAATCACAATGGTAGATTCAAACACAAGACACAGCAAAAACACCGAAGGTAAGAGGAGAGGAGATGAGAGGATTCTCTTAGAAGAGAAAGGGAAGGGAGAAGACTTGTTCTCTCCGTGCGTTATATCTGCTCACTTTGGGGAACCACTTACCCATATATATAACTTCCCACGAGAGTCCACATTTACTCATTTGACCTAACCCATGATTTGGGCCTAATCCATCAAGAGTAACCCATATTCCAACATTTATATTTGTTTATTTCACTTCTTTCTTGTCAAAATTAAAATGGGTTAAGGGATAAACAAGGACTATCCATCATTATGTTAGAATAGTTTTCTTTCTTGACTCTTATATACCTATTTAAATTAATGGTAAAAACTATTTTCTAGAATGACTGTCTATCATTACGTTAGAATAGTTTTATACACCAATGCAAAGAAATATGACTGAGACAAAATTCCTCTCACATATTTCCCATATCTCACATTAATGGTAAAAACTGCTTGATTTGGTTTGCCCGTTGGCATAACGGGTACGTTTACCGAAACAAAATTCATCTCATATATTTTACCTCGGAATCTTTGTCCGTCTCCCGACAGGCTATCAAACACACCTAACTGATATACAAAAGTCAACTGACTTTTTGTCTAAAAAGCCGAAGGAGCTCAATCAGGCCATCTGATTATAGGATTGGAGTCAAATGTACATCCTTGCTTGGAAAAATATTGAAGTGGTAGAGTTTAGCGTAATAGTAGCGGCAGTGATGGTGATGATGATTTCTCACCTTTTTCTTAGTAAAAAGTTTCCGAGGCTTCTTCTCGGGTTTTCGCTCCGAAACCCTAGAATCTCGTCCTGTGCTCATTCTCATTCTGCATTTTTCTTTCGGTAAGTTATTAGTATGAAATATAAAATACTCGAAGTTTTCTTATGTACAACAAATCCTTTTCTTATAATTCGAAAATGTTTGATTTTGTTCGAGTCTTGAAAATGGAGCCTTTATGCTGTGGGTTTATAGACGACTTCAAAGTTTTATTTACCGACACAAGGAGGGGAAAGTAATCGGTGTTCAATGTTGAGTGCTGTCTTTGGCGAGGACTAGGGTTTTGGAATGAAAAGGTCTTGCGCGGAATGCAGCGATAACTGATATTATGGAATTGCAGTAGCAGAAAAACATGTCGGGATCAAAGACAGGAGTGATGGCCAGTAGGGAGCCCTTCAACTTGGGTCATCAGAATAGTCCGGCACCATCTCAACAGGTCTTGCAAAACGTGCGCGTGGCCTACAGTGCCGATAGCACCACTGAGTACAAGCATCTTGCTGCTATTTCCCCGCCAACTTACCACTCCTCAACCTCTGTCACTGGCACTATTATTAACGGCACCGATGCCGCACAAGGGGGCGAAGCATCAGGAATCAACGTCAACATGGTCAGTGAGCCGTTGAAGAGGAAGAGAGGGAGGCCGAGGAAATACGGGCCAGATGGCGCCATGGCATTGGTCTCGGCGCCCCAACCTCCCGCGGTTTCCATGAACCAGTCCAGTGGGGGATCCGCGTCACCCACTGCCACGTCCTTGAAGAAAATCAGAGGCAGACCCCCCGGTTCCTGCAAGAAGCGACAGTTGGAGGCTCTAGGTAACTTATTTTCTTTTCTGCTTATCATGACGTGTATTATATTAATGCAATATTTTATTTCTTTTCTTTTATACTCAACTGTCTCGCTTTCTGGGTTGTAATTTACTCATTCAGCTTGTTCTCTGGCTTAATTTGATCACCTGGTCATTTTGTAACATTTTGCCTCTCGATGCCGTTAGGATCTTTCGTATAGCGGTGTTCTGACAGGATATATTATGCTTTTTCCTCGTACATTACATATGTGGACTGCGGGGAACCTTGTAGATTAGAATGCTTGGACTATAGTTATATACTAGGATTCGATTCCTAAATTTTAGAACACCCATATGTTCCCTGCTTGCTTGCGAAGTTCAGATTCTTTTCGGCTCATATGCAGTTTCCTCTTTGTCTTGATGAACTCTTGTCTTAAATTGTTGAATATTGGCAACGTGCTATTTTCATGATTTCATACCTTTTAACGATCACTTACATTAGACAGTGACAATGTCAAGGGCATGAAAGAGAAAACTCATAATCTTAATGCTAGCTATTTTACTTCTCCTACAGCCTGTCTATTTGACATTATAATCCCTGACATAACCATATGCTTAGCATTGTGTGAATTCTTTTCTGTAGTGGATAACCAATATGTCAAATGGCACTTGCGCAAGCATCTCTGTATTATATCTGGCAGTTGAACACAGTTGCTGTAAATTTTTGTGTTAATGTTTCAGTGGCTATCAAATACACTTACTCTTAAACTGAGGCATTAGTCTGATATATGCTGAAGTATTTAATTTTTTTTTTAACTTCTGAAAAGAAGTGGGTCCATTGGAGTTTTTTGTTTAATCAAAGTTCATATAATTGCTACTGCTGTAATTTTCTATCGGGTGGTGATTTTCACAAGGAAGGTTTTTCTCCAGGATCAGCTGGAGTTGGATTCACACCACATGTTATCACTGTGAAAGCTGGAGAGGTATTTGCCAATCACATGGAATTTTTAGATGCATGTCACTGAACGGAGAATGTTTGTTTAATTTCTTGAAATTAACTTCATGTTTTAGTATTAATTTTTGACGTATACCTTCTGTGCCAATTTTCTAGAATTGATTATTTGATTCATGCTTATCGGGTATTGCTCCCTTTTATTTTAATTTTACTTTTATTTCAGAAGAGCCTGAGGCCCAATGTATTAATCCTTTTTAAACTAACGAAAAGTTTTTAGATGATTTATCATGTGGTGATTGCGAAATGCTGAAAGTTTTTTGTTCACCTCTACGAACTTGTTTTTCTCTTGGATTTCTTTAATTTTCTGTACAATTAATATTTTAGTAGTTGTATTTATGTAATTGGTATTTGAGCATGAGCCCCTCCTCCCTGGGGGATTTGTTTTATTATATTTAGGGGATGGGGGATCATCTTTTAATATGTACAACCTTTTCAAATATTCCTTTTCACCTATGAAAATAATTGGAAATTAAGATTTAAGAACTGGAAGATATATCTAGAGAGTTTTCTTGCACGCATAGAGCACACTAAAAGCGATAGAAAATCCATTAATTATGGTGTGTTGCGTATTGGTTATTTACATTCATATGCTGACCTTACATTTTTGGCGTCCTGTTTCTCTCCCATAAACGTGGGAAAATGAAGCTGTTATGTCCAATAAATCCTGATCGTCTGAAGCATTTATGGTTCCAATGAGTTGCTAGACATGCATTTCTCGCTGAAGTCTGAAACCTGTCTCTTGTTGCATCCTCTAGCAGCTTTTCCAGCTCTTAAGCCATCACCTGGGATTGTACAGCGGCTTTCTTCTCTGTGCAAGACATACCCGGATATTTGGTCTGAAATGGAAAAACTAAAAAGTTTTGACGAAACACAGAATTTCATCAGCGACAGCTGAAATGACATGGGAAAAACACTTTTTCTTTCTTTATTTCTTTCTTCCGTTCCTTTTTTTTTTTTGACAGTTAAAGAGGGTAACGCAGGAATGTCAGAAGGATACAATTCTGATCTTTTAAATTAGAGGTACAAACCTATTAATTAAAGATAGATACCTAATTCTATTATTCTTCTTATTTACAGGAAATATGGGATTAAGTTCCCCTGATTTCCTAGATTATCTGTCCTCTTCCAACTTTTTCGCTCTCTATCTCTACATGTTTTGAGG
The DNA here is from genome assembly GCA_025593235.1 of Vachellia pachyceras. Lineage (NCBI taxonomy): Eukaryota > Viridiplantae > Streptophyta > Magnoliopsida > Fabales > Fabaceae > Vachellia > Vachellia pachyceras. The sequence goes on along the minus strand of JANTPZ010007140.1, from coordinate 3,369 downwards.
GTGTCTGATTGTTGCTTCATGGCTTCCACCATCTTATTCTTGTTTCTGAATGAGATTTTTTTTTCCATCCAGTTCTTCAGCATATGACACTGATTCTTCCTCAAACCTCTTCTCAAAGGAAACCACTTCAATACGCCTCTTATTTTTAGTTTAGCACACAAGTACAGCAGTATTCTTCAACAGTGCCAACATCGTGTTTGATTATTCAATCTTAACTCTAGATCATGATAGTCCCATTGAGCAATGGGCATCCCAGTGTCTTCTCTGAAGTTCATCTTTTTCATTCATCAAAGGGTTTGAACAGCTATAATCTCATTTCTCTAATTTTCCTATACCAGCTAACTTTTGGCAAGCTTAAGACTTCAGCGACATGTGCAGCGTTTTTGAGTGCTGAGGATGTCCCATTGAGCCATGGGCATCCGGAAGTCTTCTCTGGAGTTCATCTTTTTCATTCATCAAAGGGTTTGAACAGCTATATTCTCATTTCTCTAATTTTCCCATACCAGCTAACTTTCAGCAAGCTTAAGACTTCAGCGACATGTGCAGCGTTTTTGAGTGCTGAGGATGTGCGGCACCCACTAGAACCATAGATGATTTCAACTTTATGAATTTCTTGGACATAAAAGCTTCAGAATTGCTCGGTTGGATGTAGGTAAGGAAGGGATTTTACGTAAAGGACCAGGGCTTTGTACTTCACATTACTAAATAATATATTTATTTAGAAAATATTTTCAACATTCTAGGAAGTACAAAATCAACGAAGCAAATTATGTATCAACTTCTCAGAAAGTAGCGTAATTGAACCAAGCGACTCCATTATTTCTCTTTTATTATTCTACTAGATTTCTGTTAATATGAGACGTTACTCTTACTGTTTTAGTCTGGTCTGCTTTTCTTTTCTTTAATTTTTTTTTTTTTTTGGAAAAAGGGGGTGCGGTAGTTAATTTCTGCTGATATATTCAGGACGTGTCATTGAAAATTATGTCCTTTTCTCAACATGGTCCAAGGGCTGTATGCATCCTATCAGCAAACGGAGCCATATCTAATGTGACACTTCGTCAAGCTGCCACATCTGGTGGAACCGTGACTTATGAGGTTCATAATGTTCTTGCAACTTTTTCATCCCTGTTTATCCATACACTGATCTTCAATCCAAAATCAAAGTTGTCAGCTTTTCATTAGTCCCATTGATTCTTTTTTTTTTCTTTTTTGCAATCCATCTACGGATATTAGTCTTTGCCTGTTATTTTAATGCTTATTGTCGGGAAGTAAATAATTTAGTTTTTACCCATGGCTCTGGCAGTTAGGTTGAGTGAAAGGGGACTTGATGTTCCTTAATCTAAGCTTCTAGTTCACGTGTTGGGAATGAGAAAAAACTGGGTTATTTCCCATTTGGGATCCAATGTGACTTGAATCTAGTTTAATTGATGATACTGAATACCGAATGGTTCTAAAAAATGTTTTCCATTGTTGGTCAGGGTAACTAAATTATGACCCAGGATAGGAGTGACCCTATTATATTATTATTTTATTGAATTTGCAACATTCATTTAATATCACGGTTGAGAAACTGCCCATGTTGGATTAACAAGTTTGTACACATTAGCGGTCAAATGTATTTAGTCTTGTTATGTGATTAAACTCGAGATTTCGGTTTTGTAGGGACGGTTTGAGATCCTGTCACTATCTGGTTCTTTTCTTATATCTGAACATAGTAGTCAGCGGATTAGAACTGGTGGATTAAGCGTATCCTTGTCTGGACCAGATGGCCGTGTTTTAGGTGGGGGAGTTGTTGGACTTTTGACAGCTGCTTCACCTGTGCAGGTACATATTTTTCTGAATTTGCATAGCTGATTGATTTCTGGCGTTAGATTTTTTTTTAACCCCTACCTCCATATCTATCCGGCATGTTTTGAAATTTTTGCACGAGAATTGTTATTCCTTCACATGCCTTGGGAGTTTTGGGGAAGACTACAGTTATCATTTTGTTCTCTCACAATTTGATGCTTTGGAATATTTGCTTGAGGCAATTGATATTCATGCTACGGGAATTTTTTGTGAAGACTACATGTGTCATTTTGTTCTCACAATTCGATGTTACAAGCTCATTCCCTTTCATGTGATGTCATTACAGTTTGGGGTATTGATGGCAGGTTGTTGTAGGGAGTTTCCTTCCAGATGGTGGGAAGGCATCGAAGTGTGCGAGCCAGTTGGAAATATTATCTGTCCCGCCAAAGTTGGCCCCAAGCAGTGGTCTGGTGGGGCAGAGCAGCTCCCCATCACGGGGCACTCATAGTGAATCGTCTGGAGGGCCTGGGAGCCCACTTAACCCTAGCACGGGAGCAGCCTGCAACAGCAGTAAACTACAAGGCATATCATGCATGCCGTGGAAATAAAAATTTCATATCTTATTAATTTGCTAATTTATGGTGTAGGGGTGGTTTCATTTATGTAACATTTGCTATGTATAGTAAGTATTAGGTCAGGAAGGATGCAATGCGGTTGCATAATTCAGACTTACTGTAGGCTATTTGCAGCGATTCACCCAGTCTGATACTTGAGGAAGCATGTTATGCTCCTTGTCCTTGTGGTAATTAGGATAAGATTCCGTTTTTCCTGTATTGTTAGCTGTAATGTAATTCTGATGTTTGCGTGTATTGAATGATATCTGTATCCCCACGTGAAAACTAACTAGCTGTTGAAAGCAATGAATTTACCACGCCCCATTTGGGAGCACGTGGTCAACTATTGGGAAATATAGAGGAGGTACTGTCATTACAGATGGTTAGGTGTTATGTAGGAACCAGGGAGGGCGATTAAAATTATCACCTTGTAACAGTTTGTCGATCTATGTATAGAGCTTCCATCAATTTTCATGATACATGCTGCTTCCCATCTGTGTGAAGATGGTTCTTTTTTAGACAAGCAATGGTTGTCATGCTTATTAGAATGCACAAGAAATGGTTACATTGCTGGAAAGAAAAGCATCAACATTGGTGTAAATGGAATTATTTATTCTTGGTGGGATAAGAGGCCATCTTGTTAATTCCACACTGACCCTCGGGCTTGCCAGTGTTTCTCCTCATGCGGATGTAGCCCTTCTCTCCCCATTTAGGCCCCCACGAGTTCTTGACAATTATATAATCCCTCCCTTTTGATGTCCCGTAGCCAACAGCTGCCACCCCGTGATCTAGTTCACTTCCACAGTGTCCGTCGAAAACGCCCTGCATGGATACATTGTCAGGTTGAAGACAGAAGGGGGTGGAGCAATATTGTAGCTAAGCTATAGCATATCATACCCCGCCATAAAATTGGAAATCTCTACCCGAAGCCTCTATGGCCACACTGAGGGGTTGGTTTGCAAGTGCT
>JANTPZ010007139.1:0-10092 GCA_025593235.1 Vachellia pachyceras | reverse complement strand
AGACCTAACTGAAGTTCCATGTGGCCTAACAACTAACAAGCTATAGTTAAAACCTAGTATAACGAACGAATAGAGTATATGGAGATATATAGGGAAATTTTTTAAGCTAGAAACAAAAGTAGCTCAAAGTGAATGGGATTATTCTTCGGAACTCGTAACTAAATGTCCGTGCGCGCGCGCGCGCGGGCGCATGGGTGTAGACGAGGGAGAGAGTGAAAAGGATTATTGTCTTGTGGAATATGGCTGGTTAGCGACAGCATGAAAGTTGGGTCGGCTAAAAGACCAGCAGCATTATAAACTAGTTGAGGAATGGATCCACCAACGTGCCATAGCCACGTTGCCCGGCTTCTTTCATTGGTCTTAATTTTCAGGCCTCGACGCCCCCTTACATATCCTCTCTCTAGCTTTTCTTCTTTCTAAGTGTGTATGATACTTTGTTTATTATTCTAAGGAATTGTCATATTCATTAACACTGTAATTTGGTGAATGGGATCATTCCGAAAAGACACTGGGGGTTGGGTTCATTATGTGAAGCAAGAATCAAATAATACCTTCTAAGCATATGACAAACCTTTTACCCATAAAATGATAAAAAAAGACAAGAAGATTAGCAGATATGAGTATCCCATATTGCACGACTTGTGTGTAATTAATCATTTATTTTCTGTACTTTTACCCACAACCCCTTTATGGCCCCCACACTAATAGCAAGGACAGATGTCAAACTTGTGTGTCATCGCTAACTGTTCAAATCAAATCATGATGAGATTTCATCAGGCGGATGAGCGGCAAACAAGTGATGCCCCTCATTGATCATGGATCAAGAAATTATAGTTGTGATGAACCCAGCTCTCGTATGCTACTTGATAATCATCAATATCCTCCAACCAATTAAAAGAAAAGAGCTACCGGCAGAAATTTGGTCTAACGAAATGATAATCCTTCACAATTGAAATAGAGATGCACATACTTTTAATACTCAATAATACTTTAAATAGGATTGCATACAGAAAGAGCATGCATATATGTTTATTAAAAAAAAAAGAAAGAGTTACTAGTTCATGCACCTATTGGTTTTGTTAGCTAGTATGTCCAAATTGTCAGCAATTACCCGTCACCCATATTATGATCTTAGAAGCCACAAGTTTCACATAATCCAATGTTGTAAAATAAAAAAAAGAAAGAAAGAGACTTTCATCGTTTTGATTATAATAATAGTGACACTAAATCCTCTAGTTCCTTGCTTCACATGATTAACATAACACCGATTCTTTCTGTCGGCTTCGGTTCAGATTCCCCTTGTTCTCTATAGACAGGGGAATACCTGTAGAGAGAGCACAAGAGAGATGGTCCAGAGAGCATGTGAAGTCCACGTGATGACGCGAATTGGGCATATTATGCCATTGGCTGAACCTGAACAACCACTCTGTTTCAGAATCCGAACCATTTCTATGAAGGGTCTAATCTGTCCGCTCTAGCTGCTGTGTCACACTCGTGCGATGGAAGTTGTATACTAAGACTGGTAGGACCCATAACGTACACTTTGGCCTACTTCATTACTGCCTCCATACCCCTCGTACAACTCTCACTAGCACACTTCATCAAACACCTTGCGGCCACGAGTGGGTGAGAAATTCAAACCTTGATTCCACTCTTCAAATTTCAAAATACTAACCTGATAAGATTAGGCGTCACCATCATTTTTTTTAAATAGCCGGAAGAAAGTTGAAAGGGTCCCCACTCAAAGGGGAAGAAGCAATATGCATCATTCAAGCACCTGTGACCGAGTAAAAAGAGACTTACTTGGCTTTGATGATGAGGATAAGATAAACATGCTGGCCCATTTTTGTTCAAAGCGCTTGTCCAATTTATGTCTCGATACACATCCTTATCAATCCAACCAGCCATATGTCAGTATCCCTGTGTTTAATTACCGCCCGAGGAGAGAGGCTCCATTTCACATGGAGTTAACCATGATTCGTTTCCTGGTTAACACGTCTCAATGTCTAGTTCATTTTTGTGGGGTTGTGAATGTCTTCAGCCAACTTTCAACATCGTGAAGCTTGTGATGTGATTTTGAAGCTCTGGTAATGTGACACACTATGAGAGAGAAGTAGGAATTGGAAGATCCACTCATCGTCTGGATGTCTGTAAAATAAGACTCTTTTATTCAGACCGTAATTATTGTGTTCAGCGCGTGATTATTTTTCCCTTTAATTTCTCGTGACAAGCCAAAAAGACGCTAATTCTTCTCAGGGGACAAGCCAAGGCCGTTTTCAGCCTTTGCGTTTCGTGCTGTCTAAGTAAACTGGTAAAAATCTTGGCATTGCCTTACTTTTCTTATTATTTGCTGTAAAGACATATAAGATTTTATCCATGGGCAAAAAAAAAAGATCTTATTTAAAAAGATAAATACTATACTTAAAAGTATTTATATTTATCATTTTCTCTTGACTAATTTGTTCGACTTATAGATTGATATATAATTTAATTATATACATAAATAAAAATTTTTAAGTAGTGTATTTAACTTTATTAATCTTTACAACAAAAGTCAAGGGATTCTTGTATTGTAGACAAAAGTAATATGGAATTTTTACCTGGCAAAATATATCAAGGCTCCACTTAGCCAGTGCCTCTTTCTATACATAATTCTTTATTGGCTCACAAAATTGATGGGAGAATAACAATTGGATCTTAAGTAAAGGGAATGGTGCGTGACAAGTCCCAATGACTTGTAAATGACTCTTGAGGTGAAGGTATGCCATTAAAAAATCATTGGGGTTTGTTAGATATTATATCATCTACTTAAAATCTAATTGCGATTCTCCTAGTCGGATTTGGTTCCTCTTCCCTATTTCATCCCTTCCTGTTCCTGCCCATCTCCATTAAATTGAAATTTGAGGGTCCAGATTGAATGCTTTACAAAATTACTAATAAAGTGTTAAACCAGTGGGCTTAATAGCTTAGGCCTCATGGGGGACAACAGTGAGTTAATTATCCATTGGCCTTGAAACTTTATAATCATGTTTTCTCATTATTGAAATTTGAACATTTGGTTCATTTTTTTATTTAATCTGATTTGTAATGCCTTTTCTGCTTTGTTATAGGTATCATATGTGGACCAGAATAGATGATTTGGACATTAGTCCAAGGCGACTTGAAGATGACAATCAATTTTCTTTATATTTGTTCTCCTGGCTCTGTGGTTTGTTCTGTTCTGACTGCTAGCAGATTCTCTTCTCCTTCGTTCTTGGTTGTTGGTCAAAAAATAAAAATGAATAATTCATTTTTGGAAAGTGAAGTTGGAGCTTCAGACAGTTGCAGTTTGTGTGCTTGTTCTTTTTTGGCTTGGCAGGTTGTTTTGCCTTTTTACCGCATACTGGTTTTCTTCTTGAATCACAGTATTTTTCTAAACACAACTCTAAATTCGGCTCTTACTCAGACATTCTGTAGTAGTCTGAACTCTGAAGGTTTGTTCACCAGCCAGTATCTATTCTTTTTGTTTTCATTTTGGCAGCAGTCCACATGACAATCTTTTTGTTGAACAGTATGCATGGCTATTACAATGCAGAACTTAAGTGGACATCACAGTACAGAATGTGAAGAAAGACTAACACTATGTTTGGATGGGAAGAACATTAGAGAGCAGATAATAATGAGAGGGAAAATTGAGTTTCAAAGGCTAAAAAAGTTTACTTTTGTGCGTTATATGGCTCTTAGATGTTAAATTTAACATATGAATTACTTGTTTATTTTTTTTATAAAGGTTCAATTAACCATGCTGTAAGTAGATTATGGCTAAAAGGTAAAATGCAGTTCTGCAAATAACTTGGTTGCAGAATTGTAGTTTCTAATCAGTCAAGCTGAATTACGATAACGACTCAAATATGAAATGGGCGGAGTCACAGAAAATATAGCCAGAAAGGCTATTGCAATAGCACTTGACAAGTTTGAATTAGTATGCAACACCTTTCTTACTTGTCATCTAAGAAAGTAACATGCACCTTAACTTCTCACAGTCCGTTTGTTTGATGCTGTGAGTGATCTAGTCATTTCATTTTACTTTTGAGACCTTTATTCTTTTCCTTGAACATGCCATGAAGCTAGTATTGAGCTAAAAATGTTCCGGGAATTTTGGTTAATAAGAAGTACTTTTACTCAAGTCGGGATAAATATATATATTATCTCGTTTTACGGAAAAATACTGTTGAATGTGTATTTGGCTTTTGCAAACACTTTGACAAACAAGCCTGGTATATGGTAGTGTTCCAAAGCATGGTTGGCCCCTAGCCATTTATTGAATTTTACCCCATTTTGAAATTTTAAATTAAGTTGATGACTTGATTGTAGATTTGTTGAATTCACTAAGATTAGAAATTTCATATGGGATTTTCCCAAAAAGATTGCCAAAAATATTCAAATTCAAACCAACAAATAAGAACACAGAATGTAAGACACAGAAAATCAATTTGATTTTTAATCAAGTTAAATTTAAAAATGCATTTACATATGTCCTTTGTATTATTATAATTTATAAAATGAAAAATAAAATATTACAAAATGCGAAATTTTCACTTTATATATTTGCTTTGATGAAATATTGTAGAAAAGCAGAAATATATAAACAACTAATTAAAAAGCCTCGTGGAACTCTTAAAAATTACGTAAATAATTGAACAAATGGCTCACGCTAATCATTTGCTAGTAAAGGAAGAATTCTCTCCCTCTAAAAGATTGATGCCTTCCTTCCTTCCGGTTGTCTTAAAAAATTCCTGAAAAAAGAGGACAACTTAAAGAATTATTCTAGTTTCATAGAGGAAAAATGCTAAGAAGAAAGAGAATTGAAGAACGCAAAAGGACAAAAAGGAAAAAGAATTGAAACGTTTGTATTCCCAACGATGCACGTAAATCAATATAAAACCTTCTTGAAATCTGTAAAAATAATTTTAAAATACATAAAAAATATATCAAAATCCTTAAATTATTTTTAAATTTCATAAATTCTTCTTGGAGTCCGTAAACTAATTCTCCCAACGGACTACACACACAAAGAAGAGAGTGCAACAGCGGAGTTTTGCAATGTGTTGGTCCCCTGTTGGTGGTTGTGTCTTTGCGGTTTCACTAGTTAAATAGGGAAAGTTGGCGAATTTAGATTTTGAGTCTGGTGGTTTCTTCCAATTTGATATTGGGGTGTTTGGCAAAGCTTCTAAACACCCTAAAAATACGTTCAACAGTGTTTTTCCATAAAACGAGATAATCTCCTTCACACATTTACCTCGTAAATGGTAAAAGCACTTATCCACCACTTTCCCAAACGGACGCAAGTTGAAAGTGTTTTTTCTATCAAGTTAATATATTGCATTCAGTACAATTTTCATTTCATTATCATAATCTTTATATATTTGTTGTGATAAACTATCAATGAGTAAATCGGAGTAATTATCTTAAATGTTTATGGTTAACCATCAACGCCGGAGTAAAGATGGAGTAAGCCCATTATAACTTTGCAAATGTACGAAGAAATGAATAAAAGAAATAACATACCAGTAGTGGGAGAGGAGAGGGGTGAGCTAGAGAAGGGAAGAGTGCGTGTGGCGTTTTTGTGAGTTTGATTTTTAAATGATAGGAGGATATTTTGATATTTTCTTTTAAATTTCATAAATAACATATGGATAGTAAGATTTTGAAATGATATAATACCTTTTTGTTATTTTACACTTTTCAGATTCTTTTTTTTAGCATTTTCTCTTTCATAAAGTATAATACAATTAAAAACTGATATTTAGGGTAAAGAAAAAAGGAAAAGGGTTGATATAATGTTGATCTCTTAAATTTGTTGTTTGGTCCCTCAAATTTAAAAACAATAATTTTTATTCTTTCTGGTAAAAATGATTTAAATTAAAATAAAATGAAACTTAGAAATTAAAAATATTTATTTTAAATTTAAAGGATTAAAATTAAAATAGCAATAAGGCAGCAGATTTTATTAACGAAAAATGACGGTAGAGCAAGCGGGAAGAAAAAAAATGCCTAACGGTTGTCGAGTCTGTTGACGGCGCGGGAAACGGTTTGCCAATAGCCCAACTGTGTATTTCCGCATTCGCCTTCACTTCAAAGATTGAGTAATCCCCCCCGGGGGGGAATCTCCTCCGTCAGAAGGTCCAGCACAGGTTCGAAAGCCAAGCCCTAAATTCATTCTCGCAATGCGTGTTGTTCTGCTCAAAGAATCTGTCCGTCTTTTCTGATGAATAAAGATGGTGTGTTAAGTCGGTTCCTAACTCCATATATTTAGCCGATGTTTATCTTCTTGAGAGGTATGGACGACTGTAAATTGGTAGAGCGTGATCTTGCTTTCAGAGTTCCAAAGGAGAGTCTTCCAAGTCGACGGTCTCTCGCTCTGCCATTATCTCCATTCACGATCATCGATGGCATTTTCTCCCGGAAGAGTTTTTCCTATCGTAAACTTCCTTCCGAACCTCTCAGGCTCTCCGTCCTCAAGTTGGACGGCTCTTGCTTCGGTAATTCATTCCCCTACTTTATTTTCCCCCCTTCCCTATTTGAAGTCTTATCGTCGTCGTCATCTTTTTTTTCTTGCTTTTTAATATGATCAAGAAAATTAAGCAAACTGTGAAGTATCAAAGTTCGCTGAATCAAGATTTTGTTCACAGATATTGTGGTTGCGAAGACGGCCACCATCGCAGAACTTAGGAAGGCAGTGGAGGCAGTTTTCAGTCACATGCCTAAGAAGGGACCAGGGAAAATTTCATGGTGTGGTTAATACTCATCTTTCATATGCGGATCAAGCATGTGTGTTATGTGCTGTAACTTTCTATAAATCTAATTCATTGTGATTTGGTTTCTCTCAATTATTCAGTTGCTCAAGACAGATACAGATTTAAGGGAGATTTACCTGGTCCTGAAAGTCTAATATAAGTTCCAGGACCCTTTTTATCTTTCTTCACTTGAACGATTTACCAATTGAGGGATCCAAATTTTTTATGTTCCTTCTATGATTTTCATTGCCAAGGACAGGGGCCAACGAGCGATAACTTTTGTGAGACTTCTAATGATTGCTGCTTAATTTTTATTGACAAACTATAAGAATTTGCCTTCCCAACTTTATGAAATAGAAGTGATTTCCTTGTTTTTCCTTTTCATGTTCTACCATAAATAGACTGCAATGAGACCTGGCTGAAATTAAAGAAATATTGGTTTGAGGCTCAAATGAAGCCCGTCTTTGATTAAATTTGGAAAATTGTTAATTCCCGTGCATACTGGTGGTTTTCTTCTTGTTATTAATTTGTCTTTATATTTGTTGCTTTGGATCACATAGGCCGCATGTATGGGGACGGTTTTGCTTGTGCTATGATGGGCAGAAGCTAGTTAAGGAAGCAGATTATCTTAGAAACTATGGCATCAAGGATGGTGACCAGGTTTGTAACTTCTATTTTGGATTATCTTTAAAAAATGATTTTACACTGTCTGAGGTAAGTACTTAAAAGGAGTTTCGTCTCGACTTACATAAAACTGTTTCTACAAGTGACTCTAGGGGTTATCCAATCACAATACACATGCTGGTGAAATATCTGTCAGAATTCTTTCTCCTTGTGTTCTTTGATTTTTCTTTCCTATTTGTTCTTTATATACATGGGGAGCGTGGATGTAAAAATTGCAGTTGAAGGAATCTTCATCAGCAGTTTCTACTCGTCTTTGTCAATTGTCTGGAGTTTTAGAAAGATAATCAAATTGGTCACCAGACAGGAAAACACTTTTGTGCTCAACTTGATGGCTATTTATAATCTGTTAAAATTTTTGAAGTAGTGGGATTGAATCTAGGTTGAATACATTGTGCTAAACAACTTAAAATAACTTCCGAAAAATAGAAGCACGATGTCTGGAATGGAAAATTGAGATATTGTTCTATTTTCTTTTTACAGTTTAAAATAAGGATTCCATCATTGTTGAAATCTGCTTCTCATGCAACTTGACCATTGCTCATAATCTGTACTGTTTTATTTTGGTATGTGCAGCTTCGTTTCATCCGACATGTCTCAAATAGTTGCAATGTGAGGAGGAGGAGGAGATTCAAGAAACGTATTGTTATTTCAAAACAAAAATGGGGGTATGATTTTATCCGTCGACCTCTTCATGTATCTCTGTAACACTCCACAACAAATTTTCTGCTGTCCCCTACATGATTAAGAACTTAAAAGTCCCATTGATCTTCGACTTGGTCTAGACTCTAGCTGAGCGTGGTCATGACTGCGATTGGTCTGGGAAACATTAACATCCTCAGGAAAATGTCAACATGACCAATCTGATTCTAGCGACCAATCTTTCATTATTTCCTGTATAATTATGGTTAAGGTATAGTGGGTGTAGAACAATTACTAGAGGTTGATAGATGAATGGAAACCTCCTGGAGATATTATGTATGTTGATTTTGTAATTGGGTCATACAGGTCTTCATCAAAAGTAAGCAGCTATCAGCAGAAAGATCACGATGTCAGTGACAGCGATGATGAAATCAGTTTGGATAGCATAGTGATGGAGAAGGGGAAGATTCAGCGTTTCAATAATGATGATGGCGTCAAGAATCTTGAAAACAAGGTAACAAAATTCTGGGGAGGGTTATTGGCATGCGCCCGACTAGCAGTCATGAGAAGAAATAGAACCCATGGCAGGATATGTCCGGTGAGGCTTGCTCGAGGCTTACTGGGCAGTCTTAGGAAGATAAGCTTTTACAGGAAAAGGCGATTTTATCGAAAACAAGCGGGGATTGAGTGGTATTGAAGCTCAGGAATATCTCCCCTCAGCTCACACGCGCTTTATTTTCTCGCAACAGACTGAAAGATGAGTTCTTTTTATCAATTCCAAGTCTGGAGTATGGGACTGTATATGGAGAATCCCCCCTCCACATTTCTTCCTTCTTCCCTTCCTTTGTTTGCCATCCATCCTACTTGAGATGGAAGTTCTTAATATGGTGTACTATGATGTGGCTTACCCTGGTCAAATTTTCAGAGATTTTAAGATATATGTATTCTTTCGTTTTCAGTGTTACTACTTGTATTGGTTTTGCTTTCTTGTCAGTTAATTTTCCGAAGCTAAACTTCAAGCTGAGTAGCTGATTCAGTCCGTCCGTGGTTCTATAGGCCCAAGAAGGAGAAGGGTTGTTTTGCAATCCGACCGTGCCCAATAGGAATGGGAAACTCCTCGCACGTGCCGTGGGTCCATTTGCGGGCGTGCAAAGCATCATCCACGGTCACAGATTGTCACTAACTTGTGTGGCAAATAATTTGGATAGCCTTCGTGGGAAATCATCATCCTCTTGCTCCCTTTTCCCAAAAACCACAATCCTGGAATGCTGAGAGGCTGAGGCTGAGAGTGAAGACCCGAATCCGAAGCCGCGATTTCACTCATTTGCTTCCGCCATGGCCAACATGATCATGGCCTCCTCCAAGCCTTTGATTCCTGTTTCCTCCATTTCCCCTTCCCCCAAACTGCCAGTGCTTCAAATCCCACTCCCCAGAACTCCTCTCCTGAAGATCTCCAAGCCCCAGCTCGTTCCCTCCACCCTCAAATCCCTCTCCCTCCTCGCTGCCTCCTCTCTGGCATTCGCTTCTCCGTCTCTAGCAGCAGAAATCGAGAAGGCCGCTCTCTTCGACTTCAATTTGACACTCCCCATCATCATGGCGGAGTTCCTCCTCCTCATGGTGGCCCTCGACAAGCTATACTTCACCCCTCTCGGCTCCTTCATGGATCAGAGGGACGCCGCCATCCGTGAGAAGCTGAGCAGCGTCAAGGACACCTCCTCGGAGGTGAAGCAGCTGGAGGAACAGGCTGCCGCAGTCATGAAGGCGGCCAGGGCTGAGATTTCTGCCGCTCTCAATCAGATGAAGAAGGATACTCAGGCCGAGGTGGAGCAGAAGATTGCTGAAGGCAGGAAGAAAGTGGAGGCTGAGCTGCAGGAGGCTTTGGCCAACTTGGAGAGGCAAAAGGAAGACACCATCAAGTCCCTTGATTCCCAAATCCAAAATCTTAGCCAGGAGATTGTCAAGAAGGTTCTTCCTACTGTTTAGTTATCCTCCC
>JANTPZ010007138.1:0-10986 GCA_025593235.1 Vachellia pachyceras | reverse complement strand
TAGGGTCTCAAATTAAAAAATATTTGAATTGAAACTCTTTTGGGCTAACCTGTTTTCAGCCTTAAAAAAATTTATTTCTTGAAATCGTTTTGTAGAAAGAAAAAAAGGTCAAGACCATAGCGTTTGGGCCACAGTTTATTTGATTATTTAAAAAAATTGGGCACAAAAGAGGTCTCTCGTCCATAAAACGTTTTGGGTCGTTGCATTTGAGCCTCTGGCAGTGAAAAACCGTTTTTTTGAAATTGTTATGGGCCTCCAATTAAAAAGGGAGAAATGTATCTGGGCTAGCTTTTGGGCCACGTTTATCTACCATTGATTTAATTGTGGAAAAATGAATTGGATCCTATAGATTATCGTACAAAATACTATTTTTAATCGTTGTTTGGGCTCATTTTTTAAATAGATAATTATGGTAATTTATTTTAGTTTCAAAATACTCATGCCATATTGTTTCAATATCAATAACATATAATATTCATATGCCTTTTAATTACTTCCGTGTACTAATAATGTTTGTTATAAGCCTTTTGTTATCGAATCAATTGTGGAAATAATATGCTGAGCTATGTTAAATTTATTTTCATTTAGATCATTTGAAAGATATTCCAGAAGGAATTTTGGGGTTGACTAAAGTTCTTTTAACTATTTTTTTATTAGGTCATGTTATTAATTACCATATAAGTATTTGATTAAATTATCTTGAAATCATCTGTTAAGTTTAATTATATTTTCCATGCATGATTTATTTAATCAAATTGTAGAATATTATTTACATAGTATTCTAATGTTAAAGTTTTAATTTTTACTATTATTTAATTGCTTGAATTATGCAAAGTTGTATTTAAATTGAAATATAGAGGAATAAACTATTATATGGGTGTATATAGTAATGAGAGAATTGATTAAATTCTCATCAAGGATTATGCATATCTAAAATTCAACTGCATACGGTTGATATTTGTATTTAGTATGCAATCTTGAGTAGTAGCTATAACATTACATATGCTACATACATAGAAGACCCATCTGTTGTTTAGAACAATTTAAAAGAAATGTATAACCACTAGAAATTGGTTATACTCCTCAAAGCACATTATGAATGGATGCCTTTACATTTATAAAATTTGATATATTGGTTTAATCATGGATTTGCCCAATAAGCTCGATTCTATTCCTAGAAGTGAATATAGTAAAAACATAATAATTGTGATAGTCGAGAAAGTGGATATGGCCATAGTCATGGGTGTTTGTGGTCATAATTGTATTAGTTCTAATTCCCACATGAAGTGGAGAAAAACTAATAAAAACCATAAAAAGGGTAAAATATGGGCATACTAAATAAATTGGATGTGCACTGAAGGCTCTGGAAGGGCTAATGAAAATGCACTATATTCTACCCAATTTATAAGAAACTTATAAAGTTTCATGATATGTGCAGAAATAGAAATAAAAATTATCATATGACTAGATATCATATATTTTTCCTACCTATAATATAGCCAGAAGCTATATTTATTGTTATACTCACAAAACTATAAATTATATATGTGTATATGTATGTATAATTATTACATATATGATTGACTAACTTTAGTTATTATTGTTATATATATATATATTTGTTTTTTACATTTCAAGTTCTTCCATTTTACCTCTGACTTTGTATATAAGTATAGTTGAAAGTATATATACACGTCCCTTGGACTTGATGTTGAACATCTTGTAATTCATGTTCATGTACAAAATGGATTAACAGAATGATTGATTAAATGGTTGCAACATTTTATATGAGATATAATCTTCCATATTCTGCTTAGAGACTAGCCATTTTGTATGCAGCGTTGTTAATTCGCATGAGGCCAACAAATTATTGAAAGTTTTCCCCCTTACAAAGTTTCCGATCAAGAATGTATATTTCCTATTTTTGGGTGTGTGATATATGTGCCTGCAAAATCACAATACACCAAAATGGGTCATTAAAACATGATGTGAATGTATGCTGATTATGAATTTTATGGTACGATTTATCAAGTGTCATTTGATGAATTACTTTCACTAGCATCAGGGGGAGAAAATAAGCAGTTGAGTAAAGAGATTAGTTGGAATGAATTATCATTAGCTCACTGTTGATCCTTGTACTGAAATGATGTGCAATGAAAATTCAAAAGATAATTCATTCATAGAATTTAGCTACAAAATGCCTGAAGCATTTATTGATCCAAAAGTTACATATCCCAACTGCTAATACTCCTATAAGAATATGTGTCCTGAAGGACAATCTATTATGAACGAATTTAAAACACGCATGAAGCTGAAAAGGCCATCGATTCAAAAAATAACAAAATCCTCAAAAAATAAAAGGAGCCAAGAATATAGATGGTCAGTTGAGGATGATCAAAGATGCTGGATTGTTTCAGAAGAGCTAACTCTTGAAGAGTTATTTTCTCTAGAAGAGAATATTATAGTCCCAAAAGAGACTCAAATACCTGACACATTTAAAAATAATGAGATCTCAATAGATTGTGGAGTTCGATAGGAAAGAAACAAAATCAACGTTGACAACTCATTATAAAATAGCACATTATGTAATGGATGATAAGGATCATGAGCCGGTACCATTGTTAAGTGCCAATAAAGTATTGGCTGAGTGTAAGCCATTATGTATGGAAGAAAAATAGAAAAGGAAAAATAATAAGGTTTACAAAATGATCTGATATATGTTGTGAGGGAATGATTTGGTATATGTTGTAAAGGAATATATTCACTAGTAGTGAATATGAATACTTTTTGTTATTTTATTAACCAAACAGTTAATAAAGGGCTTGAATTATGCCTTATAAATGTTATGACTATATTTTTATATGACACACTTGACAGTATCATTTATATGGGAGTCCTTGAAGGACTCGTGATGCTAGAAGCATCAAATGCAAGTTCTCAAGAACATTATTACATTGAGTTAAACAAGCCTTAATATGACTGGAAGCATTTGAAGTGCATTTTTAAACTCATAAAGAGCTCCAAAAAGGTAAATGATTGTCTGTAGGTTGGTAAAAGTCATTCTATACCTCAAGAAATTAACACAAAGGGAGATGAAGAACTACTTGGTTTGGAATTACCATAATTAAACGCTTTTGGAGCACTAATGTATCCTTGTTAATAAGTCATAACATATTATTTATCATTAATCTATTAGTATGATATAGTTTTTCAATATCATTAGAGTGAAATATATTACTCGTTATCTCTGAGGTGCTATGAATATGGGGTTATTATAATCAAGTATGCCTAAGTAGAAATTGACCATTATACATATACTATTTATTATACTTGTTTATATGTGTAGGTATATTTATATCAAGGGTTATATAGAGTGGAATTTATTTTACTAAAGTTCTTTACTTATGACCTTTTGAAAAGGGTAGAAATTATCATTTTGTAAATTTTTTTTAGTTAAAACCTAGCAGTTTTGTTCACAAAGTCACCTTGCAAACTCAGAAAATATTAAGTAATGTTGTTAAGAGGGGAAGTTGATACACGTTGTATTCTTTTTTCTTATCTAGATTTTGTCCCACTGGGTTTTTCTAGAAATGTTTTAATGAGGCAGCATTAGGATGTGTATCTATAAACATTATACTCTTTTTTTCTTATTTAGGTTTTGTCCTACTGGGTTTTCTTATAAAGGTTTGTAATGAGGCATATGTTTAGTCATGGACATCCAAAGTAGAGTGTTATGAATATTATTATGTGGATGTCCATGTCTCCCATTACTCCCAATTGTATTTTGTATCTCTTATTATCATATGTAATCTTTAATAGTGATTTACCTTGATGTAAATTAGTGCCTATAAATAGAAGGCATAACCACAATGAGTAGTGACTTCTCCATCTCATGAGATTCTCTTCATTCTTCTCATCTCTCCCTTCTCCCACCTTACGTAACCCATTCTCCTTCTTCTAAGTATCTCATTATCTTCTTCATGATCATCCTCCTCTTCTTCATTTTTACATCAAATTTACCACATGAATCATGATCAACATCCAACCAACTTGTTAGGCTTGGCCTGAATAGAAATAAATGCAGAAAGAATCATAAGTGGCTGGTTTTGCAGATTTAATAGCTACCTTACAAACATGGTCCTAATCCTCACTAACTCTGTTCTAACTTCAACACCTGTCCCCCTTAACACTTATTGTCTTCTATAGATAAGATTCAGTTAGAAACACACACACACACGGATTCATAGGTACTATGTATAGTTTTAAGGTGTTTCTTGCAAGCCATGTCCTTGTTTGTTTGGTGATGCATTAATCAATTTGCTCATAGTACCATTCATCTTTAGATCATCAATTAATGTTTAAACGATGGGTCTTGATATAAATTACTTCTATAAAAAAATGATCGGTTCAAATTCAAAGTATAAGTCATTTGCAAGGAAATTAATGTTTATTTATTACTTCTTAAATGTGGCTTCTTATATGTTTCTTTCTCCTTCAAAACCATATTTAATTTAATATGGTTAAACATGAAAAATGATTTCAATTTAAACTAAATTTAATGAATTAAATGTTATATATTGGTTTCGATGAATTAATTAAAATAACTTATATTTTGGACAAGATGCAACATTTGGGAATGGATGGAGTAATCAAAGTACATGTAAGTCTTAATATTGGACACTCCCTCCGTTCTTTTTTCATTAGATGTTTCTAATTAATTTACATACACTAATAAAAAACAGTTAAAACCATTAAGGGCATATTTGTTATTGTTTTTTAAAAACAGGCAAGTTTTAAAAACAAAAAAAAATATGTTTGGTAATTATTTTAAAAAAATTACTTTTAAAAGTAAAGATACCTAGAGGAGGCGGAAATTTTGATAATAACTCAAATTTTTTGAATGAAGAAAAGCCATCAGACAGAGAATAAGTGTTTCCAAAATTTCCCAAATAACTACTAAGAAATACGAAAGTAAAAACGAAAAACAACTAAAAGTGTTTTTTGTTTTTTAATTTTGGGAAATTTAGCCTCAGGTCCCAAATAGGTAAAATATTTAAGGAATGATCCCACTGAGAAAAATATTTAATGAGAGGTCACATTGACAACACCATGTGCTGTGTTGACAACACTTCAAGTTGTCAATGGGACCTCTCATTAAATATTTTTCTCCATGGGACCATTCCTTAAATATTTTGCTTATTTGGGACCAGAGACTAAATCTCCCTTTAATTTTTAAAAACAAGTTTTTGTTATTTGTTTCTAAAACAATTTATTAAAAACAAAATACCAAACAAATTTTTTGTTTTCTTATTTATAAAAGCAAAATATCTTGTTTTAAATATGGAAACAAACAGCGTTTAAATTTGTCATAAGACTCAAGTGATGCTTAATATTACCTTTATTATCATAGTAAACTTCAATATCGTATTAATTTCTATGAAAAAATATATTTGGTAATCATTGAAAATATCAAATTGCCAGTGGTTTATGAATAACTTTTAAAGATAATGTCTTTGAAAGTGACTGGAGTTGCATTGTTTCATTGCTCGTGTTGTTGTACAACAAGGAGTAGGGCTGCACAAAGGACATACCGAAATGGACGAGTTTCCAACTTGAAATCTGGTCTATTGTCTTGGAAGGATTGGGTTTGGCAGAATGTGGTTCGATCTGGTCCAGTAGAAACTCAATGTTATATTGGACTAGACTTGATCCATCAGATTAATGGACAAGTCCGGACAATCCAGCACCTTAAATTTCCTTATTTTTCTTATTTTTTATGGAAGGCAACTAATTAAACATGATATAATAAATATACTTACAATCATACAAAAATCATCCCAAAACAATAAAACTTGATTGTAAATTAATAAGAGTCTTCAACAATGTTAAATAAAAAATAAAAACAACATATAAATGATAAAAACATTTTAAAAAATCACCTAGATTGGATCGGACTAATTGGTCTAATCGATTGGACCAGAACCCGTCCAACCTGTTCAATTAATCCAATTCTTATTTAAACCATACTGGATGAGATCACCTTGGCAAGAAAAATAAATGCAGGGAACATCTTAGGAGGCTGTTTTTTTTTGGCAGATTTAAATTCTCCTCCTCATAAAATCAGTCCCAACTCCCAACTAAAAATGATATCTCTCACCCACTTATTAATGGCATCACCTACTCTGTCTTTTGTTTTTGTACTCCTTTCCATCACATATATGATAGAAGAACAATTATTTTATAAAGTTTGAAAAAAGTTAGTTATTTTTGCAGTATAAAAATAAAATACTCTAGCATTCTTTATGCCTTCTCTTTATTTTAAATCATAGACTTGAATTCAAATCATTAGCTCCATTAAAAATATTTTAAAAAGATATTTTTCAGTTAAGATTTATATTTGAATAAATTTCATTTACTAATTTACCTTTCACCATTGTAAATCAATAATTTTGGATAAACTAAGGTATACATTTAATCTTTTAAGTTTACATAAAGTTTTATTTTGATATCTTAAATTTAAAACATGTTTTTATCCCCTCAAAATTAATACTTTTAACATCACTAACAAAAAAAAACCAACTCAACGATTTTAAAATGATAATTTAGCACTCAAATGGTAACATAGGGATTTTTAATTTAAAATATGCAAATTAAGAAATATTTAAAATAAAATTATATTAAAGGTGCCGTCAAACATAATTATTTTCTATGGTCGAATTTTTCAACATGGTTTTATAAATATTACTCTTATATTCTTACACTCTCACCCAATTAGTTGAATCTGAACAAATATAATTTTGTTAATTGTAGTAAAAACTTTTACTATTGAAATTGTCAATACCTTTATAAATATTATTATTCATGTTATAATTATAATCAATGATTAAAACTTACATTATAACATTATTTAAATTGTCAATAATTTTATAAATGTTGTCATTCATGTTTTAAGTATTATCATTGATTAAAATGTTACATGATTACATATGTTATATATTTAGATATATTATATTATTAAAATGGTTTGATGGCCCAATGATCACTAAACTTTTGGGGAACGAAGGTCGGGTGAGACATTCCATCTCCACCACCTTGGCTTCCATTTTAAAAAAATTATGTTCACATCCCAAAAACATCCACATGGCGGAGCTCCGATGACTTGAGGTTGGCCATGGTGCCTATATTTTTTATATGACGAGTATTTTTTAAAAGTACCAAAAGCAAAAAAAAAAAAAAAGCAAATTACTACCATCTCCTTTGTCACCACCAGAAAAAATGTCATTTAGCGATGGAAAAATCTATCGCTAAATGGCTATTTTTCATCAGAAAATTCCCATTTAGCGACAGAAAATATTAGCGACCCTCGTTTTAACAACGGAAAATAACCATTTAACGATGGATTTTCCATTACTAAATGGCATTTTTTTGGTAGTGTGTCCATTTTTATTCATTGAGCTAATTTGGGTTCGTAGAATTCTCGAGGTATTTATCAAGGACTTTCCCTAATTTTTTGATCAAACTTTTATTTAATCATTACCTCATTTGTCAAATTAGTGTCTAACTGAATGAGCCATCATGGAAACTGGATATCTCCGGTGTCGGCTTTGAAAATATTGCTTTAGACAACTTATAAAGAGAGCAATAACTATATGGAAAAGGATTTCAGAATAAAGACAAACAATTTCTTGCTACCAAAGGATTAAAATTCCAGAAGCCTTTGCCAAAAAGACAAGCAAACTAATAAAAGTACAAAGAGGTGAGAAAGAAGAAGAATAACTAAACCAAGAAATCCCAAAACTAAATCTAAGTTTTTTTTTACAAAGACTTATTTACTGACAAATGAGTTGGCTTATATTTACGAGGTTGGGTTCTAGTCCTGTCGATACAAGAACACTGTCGGTAAATGATCTGTAACTGTAGGTGCATCTGCTCTTTAAGCCTAATGCATGCCCTGATGCTTATGAGACTCCTGAACTAAACTCATCTGGATTTTTCTTTTACGGAAGAAAACAGACTTTTTTTTACTAGTTACTATAAACCATGACTATTTGCCGTTTAGCTTCAAACCTCAAATCTTCCTTCATCCTTCTGATAAAATCATCAAACTTCTTGTTCATCTGCTCTGTGCTTAGCCTCCAATCATCTCCCTCCACGTTTTCTCCCCTCAGTATCTCTTCAATTCTCAACCATTCTTCTTCTTCATCTTCTTCTAAATCTTCTTTCAAATCCAAACCCAGCACAAGATTTTCTTTTCCTTCATCATCATCATCATCTTCTTCTCTTCTTCATCTTCTTCTTGTTTTTCGCCATCGTTGCCGTCGTCTTCTTCTTTCTCTCCATCAACCATGAGCTCCTTGACCTCAACTTCTGAAGTATCTTCAATACAGCTACAACGTTGAAGAGTTTCTTCATCCTCATGATCAAGAAGACGATCATGATCATGATGATGGGGAGGATCGAACCTGGAAAACGAACCAGTAATGCCGATGAAAACAAGGAGGCCGTTACAGAGAAGGAACATACAGTTCTTGTCGATGGTGTGAGATAAGATCTGGGGGGCGAAGGAGGAGAGGTAGAGGTTGAAGTAATGGAGCAAGGAGGAAGGATACCAGAAGGGAGAAGAACAGAGAGAGATCACTGAAACTAACAACAATAAATGCCGTAGCTTGCTTCTGAGCTTGTTCATATGTTCCATTCTTCTCTTTATCTCTCTCTTGATATGGAAAATGGAAATGTAGAAGCGTAGAGAGAGAGAGAGAGAGATTGCAGAGCTTGTGAATGAAGATATAATTTATAGTGTGGAAGAAGACTGAAGACGCCTCCTTGTATGTTGGCACGGAGTGAAATTCCCATTTAGACCACTATTACTAGGAGCACATAAATTTATTGAACTTTTTTAACTGTGTAAATAATATTTTTAATATCAAAATTTGGATAAAATTCTTTACATTCATTATGTCAAATTCTTCATTCACATATACCAATATGTCATTTTTTTTCCTTATGTGAGTTTTTAGTTGAATATATTTTCAAGTAGTTTCGGAGAAAATTATGTTTTAACACATACGAGTTCATTTAATAGTTAATTAACTTAATTCTTGCAATTTAAAGATTTATTAATAAAACCTGTACTAATTATATAGATATTTTTTAAGAAAAATGAAACTCTAGGACCGAAAACTAATTATTGATCTTGATAGATCCATATTTACTGGATCTCTTTAGTCTAATCTACTATGTGTGTGTGTATTACAGTCCAAAGCAGAAAAAATTGGGTTGTAAGACTATTAAATTAAAATAATTTATTTATTACTTTTTAATATTGATATTGTACTATTTTGCTCCATGTTATATAAGTGCAATCTATGTATATAATTATCACTATATACGCAAGTAAGTAAATAAAAAGGGCTCTATCCACTAATTTCTCTTCATTAATATTTCTATTTTTAATAAAAAATCATCAGTATCTAATATTCTATCTTTTCTATTTTCAACAAATTCATATTCAAGCCTGATCAAAGGCCAATTATTGAGTCACTATCTTTTCTACAACATTCTCTTAAATTATTTTGTTTGAGTTTTTCTTGTCTTGCATATATATTAGGCTTGTTTGTGACAATGTTTGGAAAAGACAAACGCACGTTCAAAAGTGTTTTTCCATAAAATGAGATAATATCTTCAACATGTTTACCTCGATTTGCGTAAAAGTAATTTTCTTCCGCTTTACCCATTATTGTTCTCAGGAGATCCAGAAGATCCATCAGAGTTTTTTTCCCACATGGCTTGGTTTTGAGGGATTGAAAAGGAAATATGAAGAAACAAAAGTGATGATATGTCACATAATTTTTTGGGAATAGTTAATTATCTATTTGAGCTTCACTTATAATAATAATTAAGAATGTGACATTTCAAATGGGATTTTGGCACACAGAGCCTGCAAGGAGGTTGTGGTGGAGGTAGAAGACACACCCACTATCTAGTGAACCAGCTTCAAAGGCACCCCACATTTCAAATTATTTTTTTTTATTTTTCCAAAAAATTAGAAAACACCATTTTAATTTTTTTTATTTTTATCTTCAATTATACCTATTTTCTAGCTAGTTTTTTAATATAAAAATTTACTTTTTTTTAGGTGTAAAGGTTTTACTCGACTGGAGCTTTGGTAAAAATATATATGAACTCTTTAATTTTTTCCACTATCTATAATTTCTCTTGGTGAAACTATTTTCTTTATATATTTATTTATTTTAAATTGGGAATCTCATAAAAAGAGATGCCACATGGTAGCTTTTGGATTATTGCTTGTGAGTTAATCCAATAGTGACTTTTTTTTTAACTGTGGTTGGATTTATGCACAATATGTGTGTGTGAGAGAGAGAGAGAGAGAGCCTTCATATTTAAGCTAAAGTATTTATAACACTGCCATTATTTATAGTAGCTTTTCTTGTTGGTAAACGTTTTAATTATGAATGTATTGACAATATGTTGTCACTTATTTTATTTGGTAAGTTCACTCATTGTACATGTTTGGGAAAAAAAAATTAACGGTACACACAAATCAAGATAAAAATATCTCGAAATCCGTAAAAAACATATCGAAATTTATAAAAGGTATTTTGAAATTCATAAAAACATATTTAAATATGTAAAATCATCTTGAAATCCGTAACTCATTTCTTTCAACGGATTTTCCAAATACATATTCATCCACGTTGGATTTTTTTCCCACTCATCCACCAAAAACATCAAATACAGTTTTCCACGTCATCTTCTTCCACCGTACCAAACAAAACCCAACCAAATGTTTGAAACCAATAATTATTCAAAGGAATATCATTCTTTTAAGCAATGTTTTAGAATAATCAGCACAATTATTGAATCAGAAAAAAGTTCACATTTATTATAAATTAATTGATTTTAATATTATTGTTGAGTCAACATATACATGTGAAAATTGTGTGCGGCAGCAAAAAAAAAAAAAAA